>PISX010026037.1:0-19390 GCA_004024625.1 Mellivora capensis | reverse complement strand
ATAACATCTGGTTGTCCACCCATGGGATGCTGAGTGAGACCCCTTGGTGTGATGGCAACATCTTGATCCCTCCATGGCAACTAGAAAATAATCTCTGTGTTGTAACTGTGGCCCCGCACAGGTGTCCAGTTCCCCATCAATCATTCTTCTAGGGGGATCAACACCAGTTCCTTGCTTGAGTCCATGGCTGGATTAAGTGTTGCAAAATGATGACTTCCTATGTTTATCATTTCCTATATGTTCTGTTTGTCTTTCTCCTGTAAAGCTGTCTTTTATTACCGAGGGGTGGGGGTGTCTCAGCCAAGAATTGAGAAGGATAGAGGGAAAATTATTTTTTCTCACCTGCAAGAGTTAAATTAATAATTGTCTGAAGCTGTGGCGAGATTTTTTTTTTAACTTTCCCTTTTATTAGGCTCAATATGGACTTATGGATTGTTATATATTTGATGTATTTTAGTTAATTGCAATCATGGGGGATGGTCATCAAAATTGTTACAAGTGTAGCCAGTGGAAGACACTTGAGGCTGGCTCCTGGGTCTTTTTGACATGACTCTGTTAATCTATGAAAGTTTTCTTGCTTGTTTTGGGGCACTAAATCTATGTCCTTGGTTAGAGAAACCCAAATCACTGCTCCGTGGGGGCTAAATGCTAATGCAGTGACATTACATCTAGGATATTTCAGTAGAGAAAGTTAGAAAATATATACATATATAAAACATGAATTCATATTGATATGTCCGATTCAATCTTAGCACTACAGCGTTTTTACCTAATTTCTTCATCTCGTTCCCCTTATGTTTTATCCTATTATATAAAGACAATGCTTTTAAAAATAATACCAGTGTTACTACAAAAAGAAGTTTTAAAAAACTTTTGTAGATTTTTTTCTTTTTTTTCTTAGAAGGCATGCCAGTAAAAATGTATAGTCTTTTTCATAAGAATATATAGGTACATTGTTTTAAAGTTACTTAAAATACACCTTTCCTCTGTGGAGTGTCCCTAGTAATCTAATATGCAATTAGTTCATTTGTTTCATTTGGTTCTCCATTTCAGCTGCTGATATTTAAATGAAATGCTATTTTTTTAAGATTTTATTTATTTATTTGACAGACAGAGATCACAGGCAGAGAGGCAGGCAGAGAGAGAGAGAGGAGGAAGCAGGCTCCCCGCTGAGCAGAGAGCCCGATGCGGGGCTGGATCCCAGGACCCTGGGATCATGACCTGAGCTGAAGGCAGAGGCTTTAACCCACTGAGCCACCCAGGTGCCCCGAAATGCTATTTTTAGTAGGTAATGAGTCCAGAATCAGATCCAGATGACAAGTCTCCATCCTGTTCCTCATTTCTTCCCACCTTAGGTGATCATTTTCAATGGTTTCTTCTTTATCCTTCCAATGTTTATTTTCGCAAGTGCATATTTTTTTTCTTATCGCCCTCCTTTCCTACACAAGGGTAGCATATTATTTGTTTTTCTTCTACCGTGCTTTTATTTGTAACTCTATATCATGTGGATCTCCCCATGGTAGTGTATTTCTACCTTTTCTTAACTTCTTTTGAATGGTCTCACTGTATTTTTTTAGGCTATTTTTATTTTTATTTATTTATTTGACAGACAGAGATCACAAGCAGGCAATGAGGCAGGCAGAGAGAGAGGGGGAAGCAGGCTCCCTGCTGAGCAGAGATCCTGATGCGGGGCTCGATCCCAAGACCCTGGGATCATGACCTGAGCCGAAGGCAGAGGCTTCAACCCAATGAGCCACCCAGGCACCCCTCTAGTCTCACTGTATTTTAGCAAGCATGTAGCCTCATAAAGGGAGATAGAGCCAGCAAAATCGATTCTCACATACCACTCTTGCAAAATGGCATTTGCATATTTTCTGGGTACTTCTAATCAAGCTGAACTGGCAGTAAGTGCTTTGGGAAAAAGTTCTGCATCATATCCCTTTGGATGGCTTTGTTGACAACAAGAATATGAGACTTTTGGGTGCTTCCAAGATCAGTTCATAATGCAGAAGTGGCATGGGTGACTATGTTGTTTGCAGATTTGATAAAGTCTGCTTGGTGGCAACAGGGCGAACAGTAGCATCTGGAATTCTGTGGGCAGCAGTCATGGTGAGGATCCTTTTGTCAGGCCCCCTCTGCAGTGATGTTTGGAGACTTGTTCCCAGAGCCCTGAGCCTGTTTTCCTAGCCCACCCAACATTTCTCTGAGCTGCCTGGGATTCTTTAATAAATTCCTATTCTGCTTAATTGGCTAGAGTTTGTTTTTTATGCTTACAACTAGGAACTCTGAACTAAATACTCTTTATGAAAAAGTAATGATTAAACAATATGAAATATAAAGGGTGCGGAAAAAGAATGTACCATCTGTCCTTACTTCATCTGTAATAAATTATCTTTGACCCACTCTCTCTCAGCCTGTCCTTGACATTTCTTTTATCCTCATTAGTTTGCTTAAAAAAGAGAAGAGAAGAGAAGAAAATGCAACCAAATTTTGAATTTCATGTTTTGTTCCTTGTGCACTAGGATGATAATTGGAGATATTAAATTGAAGTAGTCTTCAACCCAATGCCAGCATTTCCCAGTATCCATATACTTCTCTCCTTGTTCTGGCAGCAAAAATGGCTTTGGGCATGGCCGCTCTCAAGATAGGAATGGTACAAAGAGTCAAATTATTGACTTTTGGGTTCCTACAGAGATTTTTAAAGTCACCTAAATAAGGAGATGTTAATCTTCAAAACATGATTTTCAATTTCAAGAGCCAGATATTTTAGGGTACCAAGAAATGTGCTGAGTTCCTTGTTAAAGGTCCAAAAATCTTTTCTGTGAATATCAAGGCAAACTGGGAGAACTCACACACTAATGTTAATGCCAAAACACAACATAAGAATGTCATAAGCAGAAGCTTGGATTTTATTCCACTAAAGGAGATGTGGCGAAGGGGCCATGGACCTGGAGAAGACTCAGGGTGATACAGAAGGACGGGATGAGTTTTGTGGATCTTGCTGCCCAAGAACAGAAGCAGCCAACAGGAAACAACAGAACAATGTATATCAGTGGAAGTGACCATATGACAGACCCTTGCCTGCCCCTGATACCACAAGCCTTGTCACATATCACTTAGTTCACCACCCAGAATATGGATAGCTGGACAATAATGTTGCTCCTGCTGTCATCACCATTAAGACGAACAGGTGGGCGTGCTCCTTGGTTACCACTGGAATCAAGCCCCTGACCATTATTACAGACTACTGAAAAGAGGGGCTGGCTGGCTCCCAAGAGGATATTAGTGCACAGCAGCATATGGGGCACACTCAGAGTTCTGGGGAAGGTCAGAGTTAGGAAGGAAGTGGAACACTGGATTCTGGGAGGCTGGGAAGCCTACACGCAGCAGGTGCCTCTGATGGGCTCTGGTGTTGAAGTAACTGCAGTCAGCTGCATAGATTCAGGAAGAAGGAATAGGAAGGGGGGTTTTCTGAGGACTGTGGTGCAAAGAGAAGACATCACTGAACCCCTAGAGACAGATTTGGGGGGGTTAAAGAATAAAATGACAGGGACCAGGCTGGTAACCAGGAATTTAGTTTTCTCCTCTTTCCATTGTGCTCTTTTCTGGCCAAGGTGGTCTCAGATGTTCTCCATGATTCTCCGCTTTATGCCTAACCAATTCCCTTGAGGCTGGGAACCCTTCTAACCTGCTCCATGAGCCTCACTACCTTTGTTTCTCATCTCCTGATTCCTAGCCCCCAGTTTGTGAGGCCCCACCCACTTTTTAGGGATAACATACAAGCTTAAAAATAAAAATGTTTGGGAATTAATACTCTTTCCCCTTTGTATAGATTGTAAGCTCCTTTGAGACAAGGAACCCAACTTCTACAAGATGCCCTGTATTGTGAACTACGCAAACAGGGGAGTCAAATGTTAACTGACCGTCATCTGTTTCCCTCAGTTTTGATGGGAATGTTCATGGCTCTGCCCGCCACGTCACCAGTGACAACATCAAACAGCACTCGATGTTCCAATTGTGTTTGTTTTTCTTTCCCAAGAGGGCTACTTTGCACTCCTCAGAGCCGTTCACCCACTGGCTTACCAATCTCCAGCCTTGTCCAATAGTCATCTGGCGAATGACTGCATAGAAACTGAAGCTGATAACCTTTAGGACAAATCAGGATTTCTGGCTTCCCCTGCTGGCTTGAACCATCTGGAGCCCTTGTTTTCTTAACTTGGTTCCACATTTAATTGCATTGAAAACATTGTATTGATCATCAAATTAATAAGGGTTGATAAAATACTCGAGGTAAACACCTAACCCAGGTCGACCCCCATGGAGCTCTTCTTGTTACCTACTCTTCAGAGAAATAAGTTCATTCATCATTCTCTCACGTAGCCATCTGCCACACCGTATGAGAAAGCACTAAGTTGTTGAACTTTGCTTGATTTGATTTTTTTTGTTTGTGTTGCTTGATATATTTTTATTGTTTGCCCCCTCCTATGTTCCCAGCATTTTCTACTTTCTAAAGTGGTCACAAATATTAGCACGGGATGATATTTGTGGAAAGAAACTATGTTCCCCGTGCATTATTCATGGCCTTCGTTACTCGGAAAGGGCTGGCCTAGTTTCCTGTTTCCACAGGGACATTTTGCACAGCCCACATTCAGTGTGACTGTTAACAGTCATGGCAGGTAATACTCTATTCAGCCCAATCTAGACAACCACACAGCCCAAAACTTAATAAAAAACTGAAGTCCCTTCTGGGAAATTGATTTACAAGAAATTTACTGTCTGTTTGGATATGAGGCCTCATCTCTGAGGGATCTCTAGGGACCCTGTGATGAGATTTAAGTCAATAAAACATGTAAGGGACATTTCCTGAACTTGTTTCTCCTCCTCCCAAAGAGGTAGTGTGACCCTTTCCTACCAGGGAGCTCTCCACGATTTTGGACAATGACAGTGTTAGCCTGGTCCAGTGCTTCTCAGATTTTCCTCTCTATCCAAATCACCTGGGAAGTTTGATAAAAGTCAGAATCCAGGGACTCTCAACTCCGACTCTTGTCTTTACACACAGATTATAACTCATAAGGTTATATGGTCCCAGGACATGGTGCCCCAGGTGACGTTTTGGCAGCCAGGGGACAGACCACAATTTAAGAAAGGCTGCTAGAGGCCATTCACAGTCTGTTTACTCACTGAGCATTTACTGAGCATTCAGGGTAAAATGGGGTCTCATGAACAAAAATTAGGCACCCAGTGTATGAGAAAGAGAATACAAAACACTGATGGAATAGAGAGTTGTCAAAGCATATTCACATCCATTGTTTCCTCTCCACGCTGACTATGTGAGAGGAAGTGATTGGATGGATGTTTCCATTCCATACACAAAATAATGGAAGCAATATCCCCAAGTTTCTATGGCTACTAGATGATGGGCGTGGATAATATCTAGGACTTCTGAACTGCAGGGTCTAGAAGGAAGAAAATTCTACTGATAGGTACACTAATCCCCCGAAAGACAAGGGCATAAAGCCATGTTTACACGAAGGTCCGTTGCTATGTTTACCACAGGGAAACATTGGAAACAATCTAAATGTTCATAAGGAGGGATTTGTAAACAAAACAAAACAAAACCAAACCCCAAGTATTTTGTATCCACAGGATGGAATATTCTGCAGTCTTTCAAAAGGAATAGGCAGATCTTTATTGTGGAAAAAATGTCTGTGATGCATTATAAAGTTTTAAAAGAAATCACAGAACTCTGTGTAGGGAATGGTTACTTTTATGGAAAAAAATATGCATGAATTTAAAATTCTGTGAAGCCATTTCCTTCTACGCATCTATGCAAGGAGAGAGAGAGAAAGAGAGCCGCCAGAGGCACAGTTTAGGGTTATATTTTGGCAGCCAGGTGCTATTGGAATAGCACGAGTCAACCGGGCCTTCACCGGCCCCTTTACAGAGCAGAGTGCGCAAGAGATGACTTCTCTAAGTTAAGCCCTATGCGAGTTTGAGACATATTTGGCATAGAAAGATCTGCCACAATGGAGTGGTGGCCATTGGTGAAGGGCTCCTAGAACCATAACTCTGTTCTTTTTTTTTTTTTAAGGTTTTTTATTATTTATTTATTTGACAGAGAGAGACCACAAGTAGACAGAGAGGCAGGCAGAATGAGAGAGGAGGAAGCAGGCTCCCCACTGAGCAGAGAGCCTGATGCGGGACTCGATCCCAGGACCCTGAGATCATGACCTGAGCCGAAGGCAGTGGCTTAACCCACTGAGCCACCCAGGTGCCCCATAACTCTGTTCTTAACTGTAATTATAATACTACTCTATTTCATATGATGTAAGAGTGTAATATTAATAGATGTATCCAGAACAGTAATATAATGAAGGTATTAGTTTTTTTTGTGTGTGTGTCTTTTCTTAAAGATTTTATTTATTTTATTTGACAGACAGAGATCACAAGTAGGCAGAGGCGGGCAGAGAGAGAGAGGAGGAAGCAGGCTCCCCGCTGAGCAGAGAGTCCGATGTGGGACTCGATCCCAAGACCCTGAGATCATGACCTGAGCCTAAGGCAACCACCCAGGCACCCAAGGTATTAGTTTCTAAGTGCCGGACATTATAAAAAAGAAAACTTAATAGTAAAAAGTTGTTAAACACTTTGCGAAGGGGAATGTGTTTAGCAAGAAGATCTTCTCTTGGAGAAGGTGCATCTTTGAGACATGAAGGGCAAGAACTGGCTGGAAGAAAGGAAAAAAATAAAAACGTCTTTGAAAAATAGTCAAAAAAGTCTTTCAATTCACAACTACAGAGTGCCACAAGACGATACTTTATTAATATTTCTCATATGCTTTTCAAGAGATTGTATCATCACTCTACTGCTACTTTCAGCCAATCATGGTGTGCCTTTCTTGGGCAGATCCTAGGGAGACAAAGATGATAAAAAAGGGTCTCTGCCTTGGAGAGTCAACAGTCTAACCCTTTACTTTTCAATCTGCAATAAATTCTGTTCAAAGTAAAGTAAGCATCGGCAGAACCAATGATGGGCGAATGGTTCTTAGGTGAAGAGGCTCCTGTCTTTAGTGGCTGATTTATTATTTTCAACAAGATGAAATGCTTTTCGTGCTTGTCAATTATGAACTGTATTTTTTCATACAAACGGTTACTTCTTCTTTTTTTTTTTTCCACTCTATTCATGAAGACAAAACCCAAAGAGAAATAGCATTTACTTTTCATTAGAGTGGCTTGTAACATTTGTAGGTCATTGACCTCCATCTGCCCGCCCCCCCCCCCAAGAACCTGCTGATGATAGGGAACTTTCCTTGGAATGGACATAGGCACAAGCCCACAAAATATTGCAGATAGTTTCAGGAGCTCAAGAACAACCAAATTCATCCACAAACAACACATAATCCACTCTGTTTTACAAGTGTGTTCTTTTAAAATACAAATCTGACGCTATGTATTCAGCAAATATTTTTAGAGTACCTATACTATCAGAAAGTACTGTTAGATGTAGGGGAGTAATCTGTTGCAACAAGCTCTCCAGGTGATTCTGATGCATGCTGAAATTTGAGCCTAAACGAAATACGGCTTATGCAGGCCCAGCCTCCTAGAGGTTTTGATTTGGTCTAATGTGGGGGTTCCTAAAAGATTTCCAGGAAATCTTCAAATGCAAACATAGTTGAGACTTATTGGCTTAAACAGTGGAATTGTGCTTTCTGGTTCCTGATAAACATCCGTAGCCCCCAAAGGAAGAAAAATCCATTGTCTGTGCCTGTGTATCTATGGCTCCCAGCACGCACTGTGGCACTAGGCCAGGAGCTTTAAAGGGCTGGGCAACCCTGCTTCCATCACCAGCTCTCTTTGGAGGCTATGTCCCAATGCCCACCACCTCCCCCCAGCTGATTTACTGCTCAAGAGCAGGAGCTCCAAATCCCACTTTCTGGTTAATTAATGTTAATTTCTCTTTCAGGTTTTTTTTTTTTTTTTTAATGAAAAAGGTAAAATATAATCTCTAAATTGTCTGTATGGAAACTAGAGGTTAGGAAATCCCTTTGGGGGGTGGAGGCTCTGAACTTCCAATTGCTGTCCCTAGTGACAAATAGATCAATTTTTGTTACTGATCAGCCTCTCTGCTAACACTTTCTGTTAAGACATCTATTTCACAATGAATGGAGAAATCTTTGCTTTGAAGAGATTGTAGGCTTTTGATTCACATGAGAAGCAATTTTTGCAAGTCACTGCCCTCTGGAATATCTGTATGGGGGTCGCAATAGTCAAAAAAAAGACACTACCCTTCCTAATAGAGTGGTTTTTATTAAAAAATATATCTATAAAATATATACATGAAGTAATAACAGCCACCATTTTATTGAGCATTTAATACAGATAATCACTATATTGGATCTATTAGATACCTAATTTAATATATTCCTCACAAGAATCATTCAAAGTTATTATTATCCCCATGTTGTACATGTTGTTCAAAGTCAAACACTCAGTATTTAAACCCTGACCTTCCTGATTCCAGAATCTACGGACTTCTTACCACACCGCAGTCTTCTATCCTGTGTGATGTTCAACAGAGTTTTAACAGTCACATGCTCCATAAATGACCCTGGGGGAAGACTCGTACAACAGAACTCCAAACTCCCCTTGCAACGTCACCTTTCAACTGTTTGAAAAGCTAGTTACACACTCCCAGCATCCCCCAGCTCTAGCTGCTGTGAGAGCTGCCTCCGTTTTAAGCTGGGAAAACACTCTTATTCGGTCTTGGACTTATCTTGGTGTTTGTATGAGAGCCTGTAGAATGGATGGACCCACACAGCCATCTGTGCCTGCACTGAAGCCACAGAATAACGTACAGCTCTAAGAATTCTCTGCTTTCTGTGGTGTCAAAGAAAAGTTAACCACATTGCTTAACAATCTATTCATTGAAGGCCTGATGAATGTGATATGTCTTTATATTAATGAGATTAAACAGACATTTGCCAAATCTTCAGTTCCATAATCCTAACATGAGAAGGACCTGTGGGAAGAATTTTAAGTGAAACAGCATCTTGGCACACGCTTGCTGTTTAACAACCCCATGATTCTTCCAAGTATTACAAAACCTAATGACTTACCTGGCTTACAACCAAATAGTCATACTGTGTTCTCTGGGCAAAAACAATAGATGCAAAATCTTTCTTTAATAGAATTTCACATCTACCCATCTATCCTCTTGAAAGCTTGAAGGACCACTTGTCAAACCCGAAAGGAGGACAGTAGAAGAGTATTGGTGTCACAAGGTTAATTACTTGTTCAAGTTCACATGCAGTAGACACACAACTATATAGTTCTGCACCCTATCGTAAGCCTGTTTCATCTCCTTATGTTGCAAATTTGATTTATGAGTGATAATTTTTAACCTTCAGCTTTATCACGTTGGATTATACAGGTGCCTTTTATCAGAAAAAAAAATAGAAAATAACAAAAGTGATCATCTTAGGAGAAGGGAGGGTTCAATCAAAAAATAAGAAAAATAACTTTGGCTTGCATTGCTTTTTTTCTCACCATGACCCTGGCATCTGAATGCTCATGTCTCATGCTGGCATGGAAATGCCAAATGTTTAAGAAAGAGATGATGTTATGCTTGTTAGGAATATTGCTTTCTTCATCTGTAAATGAATGTTGGTTTATTACATCAACATACATTTTCAGAAGATTAGAGTTGTTAATCCATAAAATACTTACTCAGTCAGGAACCGAGGTTCTTGATACAGGGGTGCCTGGGTGGTTCAGTCGATGAAGTGTCTGGTTACGAACCCAGGGTCCCTGGATTGAGCCCTGGATTGGGCTCCCTGCTTGGCAGGAAGCCTGCTTCTCCCTCTCCCTCTGCCTGCCACTCACCCTGCCTGTGCTCTCTCTCTTTCTCTGTCAAAGAAATAAATAAAATCTTAAAAACAACAAAGTCTCAGTACAAGTAAAAAGAGAAATGCGTACGTTCTGCAGTTATAGCAAATGCCACCATCACTCATTTACGTATTATTTATAGAGAATCAGATGTTGAAATAACTTATAAATTCTCACAGTATTTTTAATAGCAGAGAAGGGTGACACAACCTAAATATTCATCATTCAAATTATTTGTGGTATTAGACAGGTATTATTTGATAGAATACTGCTATCTCTCTAGAAACATTCTTCAAAGAATTTTTAATAACATGGGAAACGTTCAGAAAATAATTCCAAGAGAAAAAAAAAGCAAGGTAAGAAATTGTTCCCAAAGAGCAAAATAGTTTCCCCAAAACAAAAATGTGTAAATATACAAAATATTAGAAAGTGACATACCAGAATATTAGTACTATTTACATATAAGAGATAGAGTTGTGGGTAATGTTCATTTCCTTCTTTGTTTTTTCAATATTGTAGCTATTTTACAATAAGCACATATCCATTTTTTAATAAGTGGAGATATTATTTTGGTCTTTCAGGAGGAAGAAAATTAAAATTCCGAGGAATCTCAGAAATTATCCAAGGAAATCATCCAATTAAGAGTTAACTAACTGAAATAATAAATATCCCCAGTCGGTCTCATTAAAGATATTCATGTTTAGCTGTAAAACTTTTATGAAGGTATGTCTGTTTTCTAGAAACCACAGTTGCCTAACACCTTCCTTAGGAGTTTAGTCTTACAAGATATTGGTTTGTCAGTATCCACTGTTCTGATGCTGGAAAGAGGAGAAGGTGCTGGCACGGGGTTTCTTGTCCGGAAGTGTTTACTGGATAAAGGAAGGAATAGGAATGATCACTTAGGTCACTGTTTGCCCACTTTCTTTTACCACCGCAATCTTTGTTTTTTTTTTTTTTTTTAATTTACTTATTTATTTGAGAGAAAGGAAGCACACGCATAGGCAAGAGTTGGAGTGGGGGGAAGGGCAGAGGAAGAGGGAGGGAGAGAATCCTCAGGCAGACTCCCTGCTCAGTGTGGAGCCCAGCAATGACCCAGGGCTCCATCCCAGGACCCTGAGATCGTGACCTGCGCGGAAACTGAGAGCTGGCCACCTAGCCGACCTAGCCGCCCTGGCACCCCAGATTCTTTTTTTTTAATCAGCCATCAAGTATGTTAATGAGTACTTCTCCTATAGATATTTTAATCATAGTTTTTTCTAAGTCTTCTTTAGAAGGATTAGCTTTAGTATGCTTATAACAACAATATGAATTCAACTAATACTAAAACGACGTGTGTCTTAATGAGGGTACGACTTCTTTCTGCCAATATTGAAAAGACAGCATCAGATCTTGAACTAGCATACAATTGTCTCAAAGTCTTGAAAACAGTAGAAGCTCCTCCAAGTAGCACAAACCCTCTTGGGTGTTCACTTGTACTATTTTGGCAACCACGTCCATGGACATTACATAGTAAGCAGTATGTACTGCTTACTATGTACATACTGCCTACTGTCCTGCTATTGTCAGAACATTTAGTCTAAACAGTCCTGCTGCCTACTGCCTTGTTGGCAAAAAAATTTGTAATTCTGGAGGTACCATGACCAGAAGAAGCTAGACCTTACTGGAAATGGAAAGCACTGGGAATCCCTAAAAAGGAATTCCTAAAAAGAAAAGAGATTAGATCCACCTTATTGAGAAACCACTTATCAAACAGGAATTGTATTTTTTTAAAGATTTTATTTATTTATTTGACAAAGAGAGCAAGAGAGCACAAGCAGGAGGAGCCATAGAAGGAGAGGGAGCAGGGAGCCCAATATGGGGCTCGATCCCAGGACTCTGGGATCAAGATTTGATCTGAAGGCAGATGCTTAACCATCTGAGCCAACCAGGCACTCCCCAAAGTTGTATTTTTTTTAATGCTTGGGGCTCTTTGGTTATTCATAACTCTCACAAAAAATTTAGGGTCTTTTTTTCCCAACAGATACAAATAAATCAGCCTGTGGCATTTTAAGAAAGAGTGTATCAAAACATTTAACATCTACAATTTAATTGTTTTAGTGTGTGTGTTTTCATGCTTTGAGACTATAAAGAATTTGACAACACATAAAATATAATAGTCAAAAATCAATTTAAAAGTAGGACCAGATAAAATGAAAGTAAAGTGCAAACACACACTATTCCCACGCCCCTACATAATTGACTATGGGTGGGACACAAATTTGGCTTTGAGCTTCCTAGAAAATACAGCCTATGAGAAAAGTCAGTTGCATAGAATTTATTGCCCAAAAAAAGAACTTAAGAGTTTTTTTTTAACAGATGTCTTAATTTTTTTTTAATTTTTTTTCTGTGCTTTCCCCCAATCTTTTTTTTAAATTTTTTAATTTTTTAATTTTTTATAAACATATAATGTATTTTTATCCCCAGGGGTACATGTCTGTGAATCGCCAGGTTTACACACTTCACAGCACTAACCATAGCACATACCCTCTCCAATGTCCATTATCCCACCCACCTTTCCCGACCCCCTCCCCCCAGCAACTCTCAGTTTGTTTTGTGAGATTAAGGGTCACTTATGGTTTGTCTCTCTCCCCATCCCATCTTGTTTCTTTTCTTCCTTTCAACCCCCCCAACCCCCATGTTGCATCTCCACTTCCTCATATCAGGGAGATCATATGATAGTTGTCTGTCTCTGATTGACTTATTTCACTAAGCATGATACCCTCTAGTTCCATCCACATCGTTGCAAATGGCAAGATTTCATTTCTTTTGATGGCTGCATAGTATTCCATTGTGCATATATACCACATCTTCTTTATCCATTCATATGTTGATGGACATCTAGGTTCTTTCCATAGTTTGGCTATTGTAGACATTGCTGCTATAAACATTCGGGTGCACGTGCCCCTTCGGATCACTATGTTTGTATCTTTAGCATAAATACCCAGTAGTGCAATTGCTGGGTCATAGGGTAAGAACTTAAGAGTTTCTAAGGCCAACCAAAGACTTTATAGCACACAGTTATGAAAGAAATTACCCAGTGGACTGCATGTAGGGAACACTAAAAGATATAGAGATATAGTACATAATGACCTCAATCATATCCTTGTAGCAAATATAGATATCAATTTCATAAGGCTGCTTGTTATTGTGTCTTCCCCCCAAAATCAATTTCATGATAGTAAAAAACAACTCAGGGAGACCAGTTTCCTGTGAATCATAGTGGTGCCCAAGGATGTTGCTTTCTTAGATTTTAGTTCAAACCCTGAATAAAATCTGCACTAAAAAAAATCAGAACTGATGAATTACTTCACCTTAGATCATTCTCTCTCAATAGGTACAGATATAAAGTTACATTAATTGACGGAGGTCCCAGCCGAATACTTGAAGGTCAACCAGATAGTTGGTGTTGATATTCTTTAATAAAATCCAGGGTTAAACCAATCTATCCTGATGATCCATTCTACCATGGCTGCATGCAAAGTTAGGTTGTTCAAGCAACAATTTGCGGGCTACATTTGAACCAAATTGTTTAAAATACAGTTTTAAACATAAGGAATAGCATGGAGGACATTAGGAGAAGAAAGGGAAAAATGAAGGTGGGTGGGAAATCAGAGGGGGAGAGGACCCATGAGAGACTATGGACTCTGGGAAACAAACTGAGGGTTTTGGAAGGGAGGGGGGTGGGGAGATGGGTGAGCCTGGTGATGGGTATTCAGGAGGGCACGTATTGCATGGAGCACTGGGTGTACTACGCAAACAATGACTCATGGAACACTACATCAAAAAACTAATGATGTACTGTACGATGACTAACATAACATAATAAAAAAATTAAAAAAATAAAACAAGATACAGTTTTAAGGGTGTCAACTTGTAACACTTGACAATGGTAAAAGGTAAACCTGTAACCACTGGGACAAAAATATTCCAAAATTATCCAATGAATGATAGCATTTGGACTACAAATAAGTTTGCTTAAAGTTAGCTTCCATGGGTGACAATAGGCTTTGGCTAAGTTGATCAGTATCTCTGAGTTTATTCCCATTTGGAAAAATGGGAATATATAACTAAAGATCAAAGATCAAATGACATAACTAACTTGAAAGGGCATTGTACATTGTAAAATACCAAGCAAATGTCTAAGATTTTTGTGATATCTGTTAACATTTTATTAAGGACCATAAGAACTTTGTTTAGACTAAATGTTCTGATTATAACCCTACTAATTTTCCCCTAAATTTCTTTACCTATTCAGTTTAGCAAATATTTATGAGTACTTACCAAATGCTGTTGGTGGGACAAAATGAAAACATGGCCCCTTAATACACAGGGGTTAGAAGGCAACCTCTAGAACAATGTGCTATTAAATGATGCAGCCAGCATCCCTGCCAAGAACTTCTCTGCTTGTTGAGATCTGTCAGAGCTGAGAGCAGCACGGGGGGCCTGGGACGCCTCTCAAAGTAACAAGACACCATGGAGTCTTAAGCCCTTTGTGATCTTGTCGTACAGTTTTCATTAATACATACCTAATAACTGATAAAATGTTCAAAGAAGAATTTTTTAAAATGGCCCCAGGGTTGAGAGCTGTATTCCAGTTTCCATATGAGATTAAATTTTATTGCCCAAGGTTCAGATCTTAAAAGATAATGAAGTTTGATGAGTTCAGATGTTACATGCTAGCTAAGAATGATCTTTTCGAGTGTTTTCCAAAAGCAACCATGCACAGAGTAGATAGTTGCAGGCATCTCTTAGTTCCTCTGCTGTCCCCAGCAGAACACTGGCCTCTACAATCCTGCTGATGCACAGGCCACTTGAAACCAGTTATTCATAGCATAAACTGTTTAATGCTTATTTATGTGTTCCACAACCATCCTGTAATTGTTAACGTCAAATAAAGTAAGTAGGAGTGTGTCACGGCCTTGCTACAAAAGAGGGTTCTTACATTGTTCTTTCTGCAACCAACTCTTGCCTAAACAGCACCGAGGGAACAAAATCCCTAACTCACGTATGCAAAGACCAAGTGATAATTATAATGAATGTTTATATCCACTCCATCACAATAGTGTGTCAAGCTATTGATAATTAGAAACAAAAAGTGATGTTCAGTAGGATGCTTTGAAAAATCCAACTAGTACAACTAAATATACAGGTCTTAAATCAGTACGTATAATAAATACATACGTAAAAATTTTTGTTTATTTCCCACTTAATGTTTGAAGTGATTTTCTGGGCTTGTTCACAGTTGAATAGAAATAGGTAGAAATAGGTAGAAAAAAGGAGCTGGCCAAATGTGTCAAGACCACAAATAATGAGGTATTTATGAGAATGTTTAATCGAGTTAAGATAATTAAAGGCACGAGACTTTAGTAGCCTCATCTAATTGTATTCACTTGTGTTTGATATGTCAATTATATATGAGTTATTTTTAAAAGTTCAACTCTTTTGGTTACTATTGTACGTGAAGGTAACAAAGCAACATTTTATTGAATGCTTTCATAATTCACACTTTTCACTCCGAATGGCCTTCCTCCAAGTTAGTGTGAATTGGTGAGTTGTTACTGCATGTGGATTTTTCCATTTGTCCTAAGCCAAGGGAGGCATTGCATTTACATGGGAAGTGAAAACCCATTAAATTTAGCTACTCACCTGCAAGAGTTATTTAGGTAAAGCTGGTCAGTACACACTATTTTCTTCCCTTTATTCAAGTATGTAGTTATTTATGAGAAAATAAACACCAGTTACTGAATTTAATTTCTCAAAGAAAATTATTTTTATCTACTATAAAGCAAAAAGATAAAGTAAAGAAAAATACATAAATTTGCAACACATTTGAGCAACAAAAGACCGATAATCTTAATATAAAAGGAGCTTTTAAAAATCATTAAGGAGGGACGCCTGGGTGGCTCAGTTGGTTAAGCAGCTGCCTTCGGCTCAGGTCATGATCCCAGCGTCCTGGGATCGAGTCCCACATCAGGCTCCTTGCTCAGCAGGGAGCCTGCTTCTCTCTCTGCCTCTGCCTGCCACTCTGTCTGCCTGTGCTTGCTCTCTCTCCCTCTCTCTCTGACAAATAAATAAATTTTTTTAAAATTTATTTAAAAAAATCATTAAGGAGAAAAAAAAAAAAGAGGGACACCTGGGTGGCTCAGACAGTTACGCTCTTTATTTCTGCTCAGGTCAGGGTCATGAGATTCAGACCTCTGCACTGGGCCCCACACTGGGCATGGAGCCTGCTTAAGATTCTCCCTCTCTCTCATCCTTTCCCTCTGTCCCTCCAACTGCCCCCAACCCCCTGCTCACATGCTTGCATACTCTGTCTCTAAAAAGAGAGAGAAAAGAGAACAAAATATGGACAAAGAACTTGATGAATTTAAGGACTAAATATTAAATACATATGGCAATTGAATAAATTGTGGGTAATGAGAGCCAAGTTTCTTGTTGTTCAAAAAGGGAGTTACAAATAAGGAAAAACAGAAGGTTTGATCGAGTTCTTGAAATCAGTGGGATTAGATTGGAACATCAATACAATCCTGTACATTTAATTGGTAAAAACTTGTGATTTTTATAATATTTTCAGATGGACAGATACAGGAATAAGTTGTGTGTATCTGTATGTGTTTGCGTGAGTGTGTATGTGCATGTGTGTATATACATTTATTTCTTAGCTCAATGAGGTGAAAGAAGAGCCCAGAGGGGCAATGATTTCTCAGTAACAATGGGCACTCCTAGCACACATCTTGGTTTTCACAGACCATTCTAAAATAAAAGGACCCAGGGCTCCTTGGACAAATGACTACTAGCAGGATAATAGCAGGAAAATACAAAATGAAGTACAAGATGAACCTGGAATGTCTTGTGGTACCAGAAAGGAAATGCTCAATAAATGTGGGATCCATGGAACCAAAGGTACAAGAATCAGCTTAAAATATTGGCTAAGGGGTGCCTGGGTGGCTCAGTGGGTTAAAGCCTCTGCCTTCAGCTCGGGTCATGATCCCAGGGGTCCTGGGATCGAGCCCCACATCAGGCTCTCTGCTCGGCAGGGAACCTGCTTCCCCCTCCCTCTCTGCCTGCCTCTCTGCCTACTTGTGATCTCTGTCAAGTAAATAAATAAAATCTTTAATAAAAAAGAAAACAAAAACATTGGGTAAATCTGGGGTAATCTGAGCAAAAAAATAAATAATAATGGTAGGTTCCATTCTGAGGCTTTTCTTGGTTGTTGTTACCATCTCAGTGTGGTATCACATGACCTCTTTGAGCATGTGTGTGGAAAGAGCAAGCTTTCCAGTGTCTCTTCTTATAAGGGCAATAATCCCCTTATGAGGGCCCTACCCTCATGACCTCATCTAAACCTAGTTACTCCCCAAAGTCTCCTATCTACAAATGCCATCCTACTGGAGATTGGGGCTTCAAAATATGAATTTTGGGGGGACTGCAAACATTCAATCTATAATGGGTAATGGATTATAACCCATATAGTAAGAATCCACCAGTTCATGGTGATATAAATAATCGAGTAACTGAACAAGTGGGAAAGAAATAAAAGTTCTTCCTTAGAATAGAATTCTAAATATATATGTAAAAAAATGATGGAAATAAAGAATTACTGTTTGGCAAATATCATGGTAATAATTATTTTAGTCAAGAATTACCAATGGATACTAAACTTTAATGGGTCAAAGTTTAAGAAACAGGATAGTAGTCAAGTATCACCACCCAAGATTCTTACTAATTACAAAGAGAAGAATAGCAGCTTCACAATGGAGGAAATTGGCAGATGCTACTTTAGCCAAGTGGTTCAAGTCAACATCAATAGTACTGTTATTGGTAATTGACATCATGTGTTTTCTACTACGATATATTGGGGAGGATACAACGTTGCTTTTGTGGTATTCTTACAAAAATGCAAAACTTGAATTCAATCAGAGGAAACCTCAAAAATCTAAAATGAGAAACCCTAAAAGTCTAAAGTTCACAAATGACAAAAACTAAAGAACTATACCAAGTTAAGAGAGATTAAAGAGAAAAGTTCATGCAATCTGGGATCCTAGATTCATCCTGAGTTAAGGGTTCATATATTATACTTCTGGGTACCACATAACAAAGAGCATAGATGCAAGCAATGTTTTTTAGTAAATACTTACTGATTATTTACCAAGGAATCTAGATGACTAGAGTACTCCCCCTTCGTCAGCTCCCCTCTCTCTGAGTAGAAATATGTGCTCTGAACCATCCGTAGAGAATAGGTGTAAAAAGTGGACAGTTGCCTTGAAACTGCTAGACTCTGCCAAGTAAAAATATGTCATGATCTCAGAGGTGACTCTGACTCATTTGTTCTTGACTCTGGAGAACTAGAGAGCCAGGCATCCTTGCTTATTTGTCCTTAGTCCACATCTTAGAATGTCCACTGCTCTTTGAAAGGAAGATAATATACAAAACAACCTTCAACAGCGACAGGAGCCATAAGAACAAAGGAAAAGCCCTTAAGTCTTTTGACAAGAAATTGTTTATTAAAGGGACTTGCAGACAGAAGCTTGTCTTGGGTGGCCACAAGATGAGTAGATCTCCACAACCTCATCTCCTGGAAGACCTGCTGGGAGACAACCCAGGAGGAAATATTTGAGAATCATAGTCCTACCTCCAGAGTAGATCAAAGATACTGTGCTCCCAAGGTGTTCTTAAGGGTATGACTAAACCAAAAGATGTAATGGGTTGGAGGCTATGCTCAGGAAGACTTTAGGTCCCAAAGTGGTAATGGTGGGTTTGTTCAAGATGGCTTTAGTCTGGTTGACATGTCTGTCCAGAGAGTGGATAACTTTTCTATTTCCCTTTTGGAAATGTCATTGGAAAGATCAAGAATAAAAATTCCCACTGTAATTTTCCTGAGTGCTCTCAAAAAACCACCTGCAGACCTCCAGTTTTCAAGAATGGTAGCCGAGGTTACTGAAATCGTCTCTCTTAATGAAAACAACTAAAAATACTGGGCAAAACTCACTTCAAAGAAGTGATGACCTAACATGACAGTAAAGAACTGTCAGTAAAAGACAGTAAAGAGGGTAAAATTCAAAAAGAAAATGGGAACCTCAAAGAATAAGCTAGAACAGAAGCTGCTTTTGTTCTGGGGCCTTTGACAATTCCAATAAATTTTAACTTTTGTTTTGACAGCCTCCTCTTCAATTCTGAACTTTATATATGCCCTGAGTTTTGATTTATGTCTACTTCAGTCTACAGGACTGTCACTAAGATACTTTTGACTTTAATCCCAAAGGGAGAGGAGAAGGAATAGAGGCACAGAGTATGAGACATGAACACATAAAAATGGTGATGAATTTTTAACAATTGATAATACTATCCGCAGATTCAAGAAACCTAGCAGATCCAGGGAAGATGCATAGAAATTCACAGCTAGATACAGCACACCAACATTACAGAAAGCCAAAGTCAAAAAGAAGAATCTTTTAAAAAAAATTTTTTTT
>PISX010026036.1:0-25119 GCA_004024625.1 Mellivora capensis | reverse complement strand
GGGTATTTACCCTAAAGATACAAACGTAGTGATCCGAAGGGGCACGTGCACCCGAATGTTTATAGCAGCAATGTCTACAATAGCCAAACTATGGAAAGAGCCTAGATGTCCATCAAGAGATGAATGGATAAAGAAGATGTGGTATATATACACGATGGAATACTATGCAGCCATCAAAAGAAATGAAATCTTGCCATTCACAACGATGTGGATGGAACTAGAGGGTATCATGCTCAGTGAAATAAGTCAATCGGAGAAAGACAACTATAATATGATATCCCTGATATGAGGAAGTGGAGATGCACCATGGGGGACTAGGGGGGCAGAAAAAGAGGAAAAGAAACAAGATAGGATTGGGAGGGAGACAAACCATAAGTGACTCTTAATCTCACAAAACAAACTGAGGGTTGCTGGGGGAAGGGGGGAGGGAAAGGTGGGTGGGGTAATGGACATTGGGGAGAGTGCTATGGTTAGTACTGTGAAGTGTGTAAACCTGGCGATTCACAGACATGTACCCCTGGGGATAAAAATATGTTTATAAAAAAATAAAAATTAAAAAAAAAGAACTCCTTAAGAACAGGAACTCTATTTTGCATACCTCTGTATACTCATGCCTAGATAATACCCAGCACACAGAGGCATTTAATAGATGTTTATTGAATAATAAACTGAAAGTTTGTTTTAAACAGCTTGTAAAGATAGTCTATGTAATTACATGACTATAACAACGCTAAACTATTGTACCAAAAATGGTAACAGCTAACATTTATTGAATGCTTTCTATATTTATTGGTCACTATTTCACTCATTTCACATATATTATTACCTAATCTAATACTCACAACAACCCTATGAAATAGATAATATTAATAGCTTCATTTTATTGATATGGAATTGGAATTACCAAGAGATATGGCAATTAATTGTCCTAGTTATTAGATCAATTATTTACTGGCCCAAGAGCAAACAAATGAGTCAAAATTTGAACTCAAGAGCCTGTAAGAGTACCCACTAATATGCATTCTGAACTTAGGGAAGATCCTCTAAGCTGCAGTTGCCTTATTTGTGAGATGAAAATAAAGACACTTATTTCAGAGCTACTAAAACAACAACATAGTTGAAAAATAAGGAATATGCTCCATATGAATGTACTTTACAAACTGTACAATCAGGGATGGCTAAGGAAGCATTCTATTCTCCTTAGAATATGCAGATTTATCCCTAAAATTATGAAAATACAGGGAAAAAAAAAGATAAGCACAATTATAAGAAAATAACAACAGAGAATATATTTTTGTAGGCCTGGTAGCAATAAAAAAATTTCCATTCAGGAAAAATTAAATAACAAACTTTTAAATCTGCACAACCCGGGGCGCCCGGCTGGCTCAGCGGGCTAAGGCCTCTGCCTTCGGCTCAGGTCCTGATCTCGGGGTCCTGGGATTGAGCCCCACATCGGGCTCTCTGATCGGCGGGGAGCCTGCTTCCCCTCCCCTTCCACCTCTGTCTGTTTCTCTGACTACTCGTGATTTCTCTCTCTCTGTCAAATAAATAAATAAATAAAATCTTAAAAAAAAATCTGCACAACCCTTCAAAAAATTTTATAGCATTTTCCAACATTAATAGAAACATACTCCATTCCAATTTTAGTGATACCAAATCTAACTACAAAGTCACAATGCCTTAAGTCATGATGCCTTAAGTTTGTATGCATAAGAGCTCTCTGAAATCCATTACTTTGTTACTGTAACTCTTCAAGATCAAAAATATCTGTGAGATTTGGAGAACCTGGGTGACTCAATCAGTTGTGCATCACACTCATGATTTCAGAGTCATGAGATCCAGCTCTGCCTCAAGCTCTGCACTCAGCAGGGAGTCTGCTTGAATATCTCTCCCTTGCCCCCACCCCCATCCACTCTTTCTTTCTTTTTCTTCTCTCTCTAAAATAAATAAATAAACCTTAAAAAAAAAAAAAGAATATCTGTGACATTTGATGAAAGGAATGAAGAAAAAAAGAACAAAGTTGTAGAAGATGAAGACATGGGTTTTTGTCCTGCTCTGTCCTTAAACTATGTAGCCTTGAGCAAGTTACTTAACCATTCTAAACATGAGTTTCCTTATCTGTTAAACGGGAGTAATATTAGTAATTACCGCAGATGTAACGACATAAATTTTATTAGGCACATTATAGATCAAAGCCCATTTTAGGGTTCATTATTCAATAAAAGGTAGTGGTTCTCAACCTCATGAGTTTATACCACTAAGTAAAATGAAACCCCAAGTAGTTAAAACTTGTTCAAGGTCACACAATTTTGTACAAAAGAAATACAACTAGACTTGATATCCTTAAGCTCTTACACCAATATTATTTTGTCAAAAATTATATAGCTTTAGGGGCACCTAGGTGGCTCAGTCAGTTAAGCATCTGCTTTCTACTCAGGTCATGAGCCCAGGGTCCTGTGATCGATGGAGTCCTATGTTAGGATCCCAACTCAGGATCCCTCCTAGTTAGTTGGCTCATGCTCTCTCTCTCTCTCTCTCAAATAAATAAAATATTTTTTTAAAATTATGTAACTTTGTATCTTTTTCTTTACCAGAGAGAACTATAAAATACTCATCCCAGAAAAAAAAGTTTAATTTTATTTCTATGAGATAATTTTAATTCATACAAGCTGTTATTTAATAAAAGATGTCCAAAAAAGTTGATTTTATACTGGAATGTGCATGTCAGAACCAATACTAGAAAGAATTGTCCAGTCAATCTCTGGTTTGCTTGTTATGGCAGAAATAAATTGAACTCTTCTCTAGCTTTTTTTTTTTTTTTTTAGGATTTTATTTATTTAACAGAGAGAGACATAGCAAAAGAGGGAACACAAGCAGGAGAGTGGGAGAGGGAGAAGCAGGTTTCCAGCAAGCAGGGAGCCTGACATAGGTCTTGATCCCAGGACCCTGGGATGATGAACTGAGTTGAAGGCAAATGCTTAACAACTGAGCCACCCAGGTGCCTCAATCTGCTCTAGCATTTTTTTTTGGATTTTTTTAAAATTTCATTTCTTTCCATTGTAACAGAATTCATAGTTTTACACCACACCCAGTGCTCCATGCAATGCGTGCCCTCCATAATACCCACCACCTGGGTCCCCCAACCTCCCACCCCCCACCCCTTCAAAACCCTCAGGTTGTTTTTCAGAGTCCATAGTCTCTCATGGTTCATCTCTCCCCCAATTTCCCTCAACTCCCTTCTTCTGCTCTAGCTTTTTGACACACAATTCTGATGCTGATAGATTCACATACATTTCTCTCTGCTTTACCTGCTAACAGGAAGCATTTTGTAGTGGTGTGTCTATTAGTAACTACTTATGTGTCCCTTAAATAGAAAGCTACTGTCTATAATCACATCACCCATTGTCAAGAGTTTACTGTAATGATGGGTAGGACACTAAAACAGATTTTCTATGAAAACAAGATGCTCTTATCTAAAATCCCACTCCTGTGTTGATTGGAAACACGATTATCAATCCCCATGTTCAAGAATCCGAGTTCAAACCATAGTCTTGCCAAGAGAGCAACCAAAACATAAACTGTTTCCCTTATGTCCCTAATAGAAAAGTAGAAAGGCAGAGTTCATTTTGTTAGTTAGGGCTGGGTGTTTTAGAGTTTCTTGTATTTCAGGTTAAGGAAAAATGGGTTTGGGCTTTAGAAAAAAAAAATTTTGGGGGGGGGGGTGGTTAGGGGCAGAGGAAGAGGGAAAGAATCTTAGGTAGGCTACACATGTGGAGCCCAATACAGGGCTCAGTCTCAAACCCTGAGTTCAGGACCTGAGCTGAAATCAAGAATCAGACACACAACCAACAAGCCACCCAGGCACCCATAGGCTTTTCTAATTTTTAATTGTATTACAATTTTATTAAATGTCAGGGCTATGTTGGGATGGTTGGTTCAATTATGTCACCCAACGTCTTTTAATCAGAGTGGTGGTAGGTTGTTTCCTCATTTGCATTGGAAAATTATGATCAAGGCAATGGAGATACAAATATTAGATAAAATACTGTCTCTGCTCTGAGTATCTCTAAACCTACTGGGAAAGACAGATTTACAATAATCTTTACAACATAGGGTGCTGAGATAATGGGCACCTAACTGGACAATGAATACAAAATGATCAATAAATGAGATAGAATCCTTGAATACATACAGAGGGAGCTATATGAGCAAAAACAATGAAAGATGAAATACCAGGCATAGTCAGAGAAATAAAGGTCTTACAAGATGGCTAAAACCTAATGGGAGGAGGGAAAACTAAGGGTAGAAAGGTACAGAGAGGCCAACTCATGAAGAAACCTGCATATTATTTTAAGGAGCTTCGACTTTATCCTGAGACCTGATTTGAAGCTGGTAAGTGGCATGATCACATGTGTGTTAAAAGACATTTTCACCTCTTATGTTGAAAAGAAGTTCAAATGCCAGAATCTGGCATGACCATTGGTCCACATGACCATTGGTCCACAACCCCAAAATATAGAAGACAGTATTGTATTTCTATATTAACATCATTGGAAAGAAATCAGCTTTTTTGATCCTTTAACTGTTCTCAACAGTGTTCTCTAAACCACAAATGGCCTCTTACTGAATCCATGTGCTTCAAGAAATGCAACAAGAGACAAAGGGAGGAGAGAGTAGAAAAAACAGTCATTGACTGGTTGTCTACCACATGTGAGACACTGTATTAACTACTCTGAATATATTTTCATTTCATCTTCTCCATGACTTAAGTCTTATTACATCCACTTTACAGATTTGTAAACTGAGACTCAGAGAAATTAAATGGCCCATACACAACTATTGTTAAGATCTATCCCAAGGCTGTCAAACTCTAAGGCTTTTTTCTTTTTAATATACCACTCTACCTCCCTGGAAAAAGGGGAGAAGGAAGAATGCAAGTTAAGGAAGGAGCTAGAGAACACTATACAATATAGGAATACATAGGTACCAGTGCTGCTCTTATCTATTGCAACTATTTGCATTTAAATGGTATAGAAAAGATTTCTGGATATGGCACTGTGATGAGTTAAATTAATCATCTCTTTTAAAAAAATAACAAGTATAAAACTAAACAAAGATGTCCAAAATAATATCAGGTCTCTGGAAGTTTAGCAAAGGCAGCCAACAAAATGAGAATGACTTATTCAAGAAAAGCTTTTAAAGCTTTGGGTAAGAATAACAACTTAGCAGCTCTCTTGCTTGGAAATGCTATTCCACTCCCCAGTCCTACAGATGAAACTACAATTGTCTTACAAATGTGGGGATGAAAGCAGAAACCAGGACACAGTGGCAAAAGGCTACAGCTTTGTCAGATTAATGTGGTGAGCTTGTTAGAAAACTAAAGGGAAAAAACCCTAGCTGATCTGAGGTTGCAGTTCCAACTGTGGCTATCATGGAAAAGTTAGAAATTTAAGGAGATCCTAGAAATGAAAAAGCCATTGGAAGATTGAAATAAACTTGCCACATATCCTTCTATGGCTTTCTTGGAAACTATGACCATGGATTGGGAGACCTGAGAGAGTCAAGCAAGAAGTGAAAGCCAAGGGGTGCCAACCATCTGCCTTTGGCTCAGAGCCCTGCATCAGGCTCCCTGCTCAATGAGAAGCCTGCTTCTCCTTCTCCCACTCCCCCTGCTTGTATTCCCTCTTGCTGTCTCTCTCTCTGTCAAATAAATAAATAAAATCTTTTTTTTTAAAAAGTGAAACATAAGACAGACTTGAGAACTACCTATAGTTCCCTAGCCCTAACACTAATCCAATGGCAAAATGGTGGAAGACTTAAGGGCTTGGAGGTATTTGAGAACAATTAATGCACAGCTCATTGGCTGACAGCTAATCAATGAAAACACAGAGGTGACTTACAGGAAGCCAGGCTAAATAATAAAGATATATCATGCAGCTAAAGCAGTCCTTAAAATGAAGTTTATACCTTAAAATGCTACATTAACTTAATTCAATGGGAGGAAGTCTTTCACAATATATGTACATCAAATCACTCTGTTGTACACATTAAATGTCTTATAATTTTGTCAATTATACCACGACAAAGTTGTAAAAATATTTATTACAAAAGAAGAAATCTAAAATCAATAATCTAATCTACTTCAAGAAGCTAATGAAGAACAGTAAATCAAAAACAAAGTAAGCAGGAGATAAAAAATAAAAAGATCACACTGGAAATCAATAATGAAGAAAACTAAAAAACTATAGAATTGATGAAACCAAACAATGACTGTTTGATAAGATCAAGAAAGTTGGTAGATCTTCAGCTAGAAACTAACCAAGAAGGAAAAATAAAGATATACATTTCTAAAATAAGTATGAAAGTTGAAACATTGCTACCGACTTTACAAAAGATGAAAAGTTCACCATCTACCCCAGTTCATGTAGTTAATTTCATCACTCATTTCTGTAGGATTTGATAGTCTACGACCTAGGCTCTAGGTTCTGAAGTATCATTTTCCTTAATACAGCTCCAACAACTTCTAATAAGTCATGCCTTAAATATTACCCTAACTTTAATTTCTATCTCCCTATAAAATTTAAAGGAATTTCAAAAAAAAATTTAAAGGAATTTATTTTCAGAAGTCAATAAACTTCAACAAATACTCAGTGAATATTTACAGAGCACCTAGTTTACCCAGGTATTCTGCTGACTGTTGCTGACACTATAATAAATAAAATAGCTTCTGCCTATAAAACAGAACCCACAGTGCAGTGAGCAATATAGGTATAATAATCATGACCCATTGTGTAAAGACCTTGTACAATGCTATAGAAGAGAAGAAATGACTAATTCTTCCTGAACAGAGTCCAAAAGATGGTATCTTGAGCTGGAACTTGAATGAAGACTAATTGATGATCACTGGAATGAATACCTGATGAGAAGGAACAGAAAAGAATTTCAGGAAGAGGGACAATCCTTTGTAGCAGAAATATAACTGTTTGTAGTCTAAGACTGTTTCCATTACTGCTCATAAAGCTTTCACAGGTGGAATATGAAGCAAGCCCATTAGTGATCTATAAGAATCTATAAAATGGGAAGAACTTTTCCATTTAGAAATTTTCCATTTCCATTTCTATTTAGAAAAAGAAAAAAAGAAGGAAAGAAAAAGAACTCTATTTAGAATCTTCAGGGGGGGAAAGAGAGAGCCAAACCAAGAAACATAGTCTTAATACAGAGAACAAACTGATGGCTACAGAGGGAAGGTTGGTGGGGATGGGTAAAATAGGTGAGAGGGTATTGAGGAGTTCACTTGTTGTGATAAGCACTGGGTGTGCTACGTAAGTGCTGAATCACTGAATTGTACCCCTGAAATTAATATTACAAGTGTACTAATTAACTGGAATTTAAATAAATGAAAACAAAAACAAAAAAATCTTAGACTAACATCAGCCTTAGAAGCTATTAAGACATCATATCTCAGCTAACTCTTTTACTCTTGGGTGGGAAAACTGACAATATACAAGTATCTGCATTTGTTGAAAATCTCCTAGTATTAAAAACCTCTGTTTTAAAAGGCCCAGCATGCAACCTACTTGCTCCTCCAAATTCTATGCCTTAGCACTCTGGCTCTATTGCCCTTCTCAGTCTTCTAGTCTCCATTACTCCCGTGCAGTGAGGCTCCCCCCACACCCCGAAGATCAACGCAGCCACCTGACACAGCATGTCCATAAATTTTGGAGTTTTAAAAGTCAGCGGACTTGGCTGGTCTAGAGCCCAAAGTTCACCTTGCTGCTTTGGCAGACAAATAACCTCAGACCAACACCATGAAAGTGGGAGATCTAAAAAATCCCTAGGAAACACTGTTTCCTAGAAGTGTTCCTAGAAGGAAGAACTAATCTTCCTAGAAGATTATTCGCTCTTCTGGAAGTGTTTCCCTGAGAGCAACAAGCACGGTGACCCCTCTCCAGGGAAAAAGGAGCTGGCTGGTGAGATTTCCTTCCTACCCCAACATCCCTCACTACCACTCAGCATCAACCTGTGTCAATAAATAGCACAGCTCAAGTACTGACTGCTCAACTACATATACCAAGTCCTGTCAGTGTGTGCTCTGCTGGTACTGCTTTTCTTGGGCAAGTGTGCTTAATGAACAGCACAGCAGGTCCTTTCCCCCAGAAAACCAACAAGCCCCCCACCCCAAATCATATCTACTAATCATAGAATTATGTAAAGCTTCAGGAGTAGTGGAAATAGCATCAGGTCTCATGTAACAGGCAGACCAGAGCACAATTAGTTAAAACCACACTCTGGCAAAGGTCCAAACATTACCCACCAAAGCCAAGGAGAATCTCTGCAGATGACTGTCTTGGGGATACAGCAGCCAAAACACAGCAGCAGAGTTCATGAAGCATACACCAGAGACACTTCCTGAACTGTCAGACACTGGACATTATATAACCTGCTCATCAAACAATTACTCTCAAGAGCAGGAAACATAACAGGATTGTCTAACACAGAGAAGAAGATAGAAACCTAGACAACATGTCAAGGAATTCCACCCAAAAGAAAGGGCAAGAAGAGGTCACAGCCAGAGATCTAATTGAAACAGATATAAGTAATATGCCTGATGTAGAATTTAAAGCAATAATCATAAGGATACTCGCTGGGCTTGAGAAAAGCATGGGAGACCATTACTGCAGAGATAAAACAGCTAAAAAACAATCAGGAGAAATGAAAAACGCAGTAACTGAGATTTGAAATGGCTGGATGAATTGACCATAAGGATGGAAGAACAGAGGAACCAGTAAGTGATAGAAGATAGATTTGTGGAAAATAATGAAGCTGAACAAAGGAGAGAAGGAAGAATGATGGATCATGAGAGTACACTTAGGGAACTCAGTAATTCCGTCAAACACGATAATACTCCTATCATAGGAGTCTCAGTAGGAGACAGAGTGGAAAGTGGGGAGAAGGGGTTGTTTGAGGAAATAATAGCTGAAACTTCCCTAATCTGGGAAAGAAAATAGACATCCAAACCCAGGAGGCACAGAGAACTCTCATCAAAATAAACAAAAACAGGCCAATACCAAGACATACTGTAGTTATTTTGCAAAATATAGTTTTAAAGAAAAAAAATCCTAAAAGCAGTAAGACAAAAGAAGTCCCTAACTTACAAGGAAGACAGATGAGGTTAGCTGTAGATTTCTCCACAGAAACTTGGCAAGCCAGAAGAGAGTGGCATGATATATTCAATGTGCTGAATGGGAAAAATCTGCAGCCAAGAGTACTCTATCCAGCAAGACTATCATTCAGAATAGAGGAGAGATAAAGGGTGCCTGGGTGGCTCAGTCAGTTAAATGTTTGCTTAGGTCATGATCTCGGGGTCCTGGGATCAAGTACCACACCAGGCTCCCTGTTCATGATCACTACACCAATGCTGCAATAGGTATTACAGTTCATGATCACTATACAAATGCTGCAATAAGTATCAAAAGGGAATTTTTGAAGGGGAGAGAAAGACCAAAAGTGACAAAGAATAGAAATTAACTGAGAATATCTCCAGAAACAATGACAAAAAGGTAATAAAATGGCACTAAATACATATCTGTCAATAATTACTCTGAATGTAAATGGAATAAATGCTCCAATCAAAAGACATAGAGTGTCAGAATGGATAAAAATTAAAAAAAAATTCATCTATATGCGGCCAAAAGGAGACTTATTTTAGACCTAAAGGCACCTTTATAATTCTTTCAGATTCAAAGTGAGGGAATGGAGAAACGTCATATTTTTTAAAATATATATAGAGCTATAACCTTCAATGTAGTCCTTTTTCCCAATTCAGTACAACTTTTATATATATACCAGTTTCAATTTCCTTGTATCTCTGGGAAGAAGAGTTCTCTAATAAAGAGAACAAAATAAACCAAAGAAGAACTAAAAATCCCTTACTTGTCCACATCAAGGGATTATAGCAACATTTCCATAACCCCCAACATTTGATTTTGGGTTCCTTTTGTTTTGCTTTGTTGGTCTTATTGTTTTTGATTTTATACTTTATAAATCTTATTCTTGGGTCTCATTTTGGATTCTTTTTTTTTTTTTCCTTTTTGGTGGTGACTTCCAATTGCTCCAACCCTTCCCAGGGTGCACCTTGCCTGGACTGTGGTTAATATTTTTGACTGTACACATCCTCAAGTACAACTCAAAAGAATAGTTAGGAAAAGGAACTCCTGAAAACAAACAAATAACCCAGAGACAATAGCCTCTCCAGCAGATCTAATGGATATGCATCCAAACAAGATGCCAGAAATAAACTTCAGCATAGCAGTGCTGAAGACAATGGTTTAAGCTAGAGAACACTATAATGGCAAAAAAGATACATGAAGGGCAGAAATGAGAGCAGATATGGCACAACTTAAAAATATTATCAATGAGATACAACCTAATCTAGGTACCCTAACAGCTAGGGTAAATGAGATAGAAGAACGAATTAGTGATCTTAACCACAGAATGATAGAAAAGAAGGAGGAGGAAGCCTGGAACAAATAGCTTAAAAACAGAATTAGAGAAAAAAATGATGCACTGAAATGTTCCCATGTCAGAATTCCTGGGATCCCCGAGGTGGTGGAGAGAGAGAGACAGAGAGAAAAAAAAAAAAAAGAGAAAGAGAGAGAGAGGACTAGAAAATATATTTGACTAAATCATAGCCGAGAACTTCCCTAATCTGGGGAATGAAACAAGTAGTCCTGTCCTAGAGGCAGAGAGGACACCCCCCCAAGATCAATGAGGGCAGACCAATGCCCAGGCATGCAATAGTAAAACTCGGAAATCTTAGAACCAAGGAAAATATTTTAAGAGAAGGTAAGGGGAAGAGATGCCTTAAGTACAGAGGGAGGAACATCCAAAAAAGGTCAGACCTGTCCACAGAGACCTGGCAAGAGAGAAAGGGTTGGTGATATACCCTAACAATGTATCATGGAACACTATATCAAAAGCCAATGATGTACTGTATGGTGACTAACATAATGTAATAGAAAGGTATATAGAAAAAAATTTTAAAAAGCCATTCAGTAAGAATGACAAAGAAATAGATGGGAGACACAAATTGTTAATATCAAGAATAAAATACAGGATATCACCAAGTCCCTGAAGACACTAAGAAGATGATAGAGCAGTACAGAGAAGACCTCTGCACACATATATTTGGGAAGTTACATAGAATGGAACAATTCCCTGAAATCTACAAACCTCCACACCTGGTAAACATGAAATTTATAATTTGAATAGTTTTATAACTATTACAAAAATTAAACTTTAATTGGGGGAAAAAATCCCTTAAGGGAATCATCCAGGCCCTAAAGATTTCACTGAAGAATTTTTCCAAATGTTTAAAGAATTAACAATTCTCCACTATCACTTCCAGAATATATAAGAGGAAAAACACTTTCCAAGAAATTTTCTAAGGTCAGTGTTAATCTGAGATTAAAAATGAATAAAAGGGAAAAGCAATGCAAAGCAAAATTTTGGACTGATGCCCATCTATAATATTGATACAAAAATTATTAAGTATCAGCAACGATAATTCAGTAATATGTGGAAAGAATTACATACTTTGACCAAATGGTTTATTCCACCATACAAGGCTAGTTCAGTATTCAAAAATCAAGAATTAGAGAGACTTTGAGAAAGGACTGACTATCTCCAGATGGATAGATGGGGCAGAGACATGCTCTTCCCCAAAATCCTTTCCCCAGCATGGAACACATAATGGGGAGAAATTCTCACTAGTTGGCACTTCTCCTGGAGGACCAAGGGGTTGATGCCCCAGATCAAATATTCCATCTCCTGGGATGTGCAACAGAGAGAAAAACCTCCAGATCTTGTGTCTCTGGAAACCAATGAGGGTGACATTCAAGACATCAAAGTGTTATTTAAAAAAAAAAAACACTGAGATTTCCAGGAGTGCCTGGATGGTTCAGTTGGTTGAGTGTCTGACTCCTGGTTTTGGCTCAGGTTATAATCTCAGTGTTGTGAGACTGAGCCCCACCTCAGGGCTCTATGCTTGTACAGAGTCTGCTTTAGATTTTCTCCTTTTCTCTTTCCCCTCTGCCTCTCCCCTTTTTCCACTCCCCCTGCTCTTGCTCTTTCTCTCTCTCTCAAATAAATAAATACCCCCCAAACAAAACAAAACATAAAACCCCCTGAGATTCCTCTTTTATTTTTTTTTAAAGATTTTATTTTATTTATTTGTCAGAGAGAGAGAGAGAGCGAGCACAGGCAGACAGAAGCAGAGGGAGAAGCAGGCTCCCTGCTGAGCAAGGAGCCCGACGCGGGACTCGATCCCAGAACGCTGGGATCATGACCTGAGCCGAAGGCAGCCGCTTAACCAACTGAGCCACCCAGGTGTCCCGAGATTCCTCTTTTAAAAGGCTCATGTGTGATCTCACTTTTCCTGACACCCGGTACAGAAATAGCAGTTTGACCAGTGGTTAGACTATATGTGAGAGAGATTCATCTGCTAATCTAAAAGCATATACTGGTTGGGCAGGGGACAGTTGAAACTCTCCCCAGAGATGGGACCTATGGAAGACATCATTTTTGCATCCTCTACCTACCTTGCTATCCATTCTTTGGTGAGGATGGATGTGGAACCCTCCTACCAACAGGCTAAGACAAGCAGGGGTAAATGGTCTGTGGCACTAATCCCTGGACTTGCTGAAGCCAGACAGCAGAAGTGGATGTCTCACTCACCTGCAGGCTGGCTGTGGCAAGTGAACACAAATGGACATGGCATTTTCATCCCTAGGTTTAGTTAGTGAGTGAGGGTAGTTATAATTCTTTCCCACTCTTTTACTGCTCCTTTACTGAGGCTGGTGAGTGTGAATGGTTGTCATTTTCTAGCTCCCAACCAAAACTGTTGTAAGTGCACAGACAAGGCACTCTCCTGTTTGATTCATGAAGCCTGCAGTTGCACATAGTTTAGACATTTTCGTACTGCCTTTCTGAGCATGCCTGCATCCCTGCACTCTTGAGCTGCATAGCTAATGCCAATGAGCATACAATATCAACCCAGGGAATACCCTTTGATCTTGTGAGCCTGGTGGCCAAGGGAGCTGGCATTCCTGAGCTCCATGAGAATGTAGCAATTGGAAAGACAGTTTTTGGCAGTATGCCATCCCTCAGGGCATTGCACAGACAGCAGTGTGAAAACACCACCAATCTTTCTGTGAAAAAGGTCTATTTACTTAGCTTGATGATTCAAGTGGAGGGACAAGTTTCAGGTATCCCACACATTTAGAAGCTAAAGAGGTGTTCCCAAAGAATGTAAATAGGGAGATGCCATCCTTGCTCAGCTCCTTGTCTTGTTACAGCTTGACAAGACACCTCAGAAAAGAACTTATGTAATTGTCTGGAACCCTACTTTTTGCAAGTATTACCCAGGGGATACTTCCAGATCTCTTGATCTGGATGCCAGGAGGGTTTTATGATTGCAGCTGGAAGGTGCTGTATTTGCATACTTTAACAGATATTGCCTAGAATCTGTCTTCCAGTCAGCCTGAAACTGGGTGCTATATAAGATTCCTCCCCTTTGAACACTGATAGGCACACCCTAAACAATGAGGACAGAGCAGAATAAATCAGATTGTTTAGACAATCAAAAAGTCTTAAGAGACATGAAGATCTAGGGTATGGGTAAATAAAAACTTTCATTCCCTATGCAAGTCCACTCCTTCAAAAATGAAAGCAGTAACTGTTTTTGTACATAGACACAAAAAGAGCAAGTCAAGCAAAATGAATGAACAGAAAAATATGTTCCAAATGAGAGAACAAGAAAGAAAACTCAGAAAAAGATTTTAATATTATGGTGATTACTAATCAACCTGAAAAGGAATTCAAAGTAATGGTCATAAAGATGCTCACTGAATTTGGGAGTACTGTTGGAAGAACACAGTGAAAGCTTCAACAGAGAGATAGAAAATGTAAGAAAATACCAAACCGAAGTCACAGAGCTGAGGAATACAATAACTGAACTGAAAACCACACTAGAGGGATTCAATAGTAGACAAAAGAGTCTATCCATGAGCTGGAAGACAAAGCATCAGAACATACTCAACACAGGAAGAAGATAAAAATAACTTTAAAAATGAAGACAAGTTAAGAGACGATTGGGACAATATCAGGTGGAATCACATTCACATTATATTGGTCTCTGGAGAAAAGGGAAATAAAGGGCCCAAAACTTATTTGACAAAATAGTGAACACTTTCCTTACCTGGGGATAGAACTAGACATCCAGGTTCAGAAAGTCCAGAGAACTCAAAATAAAATGAACCCAAAGAGATCCACACCAAGACATATTATCATTAAAGTGTTAAACTGGATGTTGTATGCAACTGATTAACCATTGAATACTACATCAAAAACTAATGGTGTACTATGTGTTGGCTCATTGATCATAAAGATTAAAAAAAAGGAGAATTTTAAAAGCAGAATAGAAAAGCGACTTGTTATGTACAAGGGAAACCACATAAAGGTTATCAGTAGATTTCTTCTCTTTTTTTTTTTTCTTAACATTTTATTTACTTATAGTCGGGGTCCATTATCAAAGGAACGAGACTGAGACAAAGTGAAAGTTATGCAAAGCTTTATTCTATGCCAGGCATTAGAAGTCAGGCTTACCAGTCAGGGCCGCCTCTAAAGAGAGCGACCCCTCCCAGCCTCACAGACTAACTTTTATAGAGCAAAGGCAATGTGGTTAAGCCTGGCCACACACAGGTGGCCAATGAGATTGTAACATACACAGAAAGTTGCATAGTCATGTTGGGCCACACGCAGGTGGCCAACTGAATTTCAATTTACCCTATAATAACTGTTTGAACTAGCCTGTCACTCTGGTCAGAATTGGCACCCAAGTTTGGCACCCAAAAGGCAGGGTTTACATTCTTTGGTGGTTAGGGAGATAGTATGTGTGCTTTTTACTGATTGGATGTCTCCACCTGGCCTGACTCATCCTTGTATTCTGGGCTCTGTTAACAGGAACTGGACAACCTGGCCTGACTCTCCTTGTATTCTGGGCTCTGTTATTAGGAACTGGCCGACCATATTTTACTGGTTTCCTGGACTTGCTGCTAAGTAAGTTCCTCGGGGTGTTGGGGGGAGGGTCAATTTAAGTTTACTGCACAAACAACAAAATGGCTGTTTAACTGAGATGGAGTTGCTCTGGCTAAGTAGGCTCTTACACTTATTTGACAAACAGAGATCACAAGTAAGCAGAGAGAAAGGCAGAGAGAGAGGGGAAAGCTGGCTCCCTGCTGAGCAGAGAGCCCGACATGGGGCTCGATCCCAGGACCCTGGGATCATGACCCGAGCTGAAGGCAGAGGCTTAACCCACTGAGCCACTCAGGTGCCCAATCAGCAGATTTCTTAAAAGAGACTTTCCTAAGGGTCTCCAGACTGCATGTGGATTGAAGACTGCAATATTATATTAACTCTTGCCAAAACTGCTAGCCTGACAGCCTGCCTTGAAAATTTCAGACTTGCCAGACTTTTTTAATCATGTGAGTCAATTTCTTAAAATTTGTCTCTGTGCTTTTTTGTCTGTGTTCCCCTCTATAAATACAAATACACTGGAATATTGAAATATATATTAAAATTCTACATGTTGTATATTACATATTGAAATACATATATAAATCTTTATATATCCTGTTTTGTTCTTATTCTCTGGAGAACCCAGACTAATATATACTTTGATATTAGGCCTTTTCAAAAGATAGTTCTAGAGAATTTGGATATTTACAGACAAAAAAGAACCTTGACATAATCCACATATCTTATATAAAATTATGGATCTAGTTTTAATTGTAAGATGTAAATGTGTAAAAATTTAGAAAACATCGTAGGAGAAGATTTTAGAGATTTAGGGCTTGATGAAGAGTTAGGAGATATGACATCAAAAGAACAACCTATAAAAGAAAATTAAAATTGGACTTTGTGAAAATTGATAACTTTTACTATGACAGTGATCTTTGTAAGATGATGAAAGGGAAATTTACAGGTTCTGAAAAATATTTGCAAAATAGGTATCTGACAGAAGGGCCCCATTTTAGTCTGGGTTCTCCACAGTAACAGAATGAATAGAGTGTGCGTATGTGATATGTATCTAGAGAGAGAGAGAGAGAAAGGGTGAGAGAGAGAATAGTATATATATGTGTGTGTGTGTGTGTGTGTGTGTGTGTGTATACAGAGAGACAGAGAGAGAGAGAGAGAGAAAGGTATTTATTTTAAGGAATTGGCTCACATGATTGTAGAAGCTTGCTGAAAAATGGGCCATCAGGTTGGAGACCCAGGGAAGAGTTACTGTTTAAGTCCAAAAGCAGTTTGCTGGCAGAATTTGTTTCTCAGGGGAGGCTACTCTCTTTATTAAGGCCTTCAACTGACTGGATGTGGCTCCCCACATTATAGAGGCTATGTTACTCAAAATTTACTTATTTGAGTGTTAATTTGATCCAAAAAATACTTTCATAGAAGTATATGGGACAATTTTGACCAAATATCTGCATACCATGACCCAGCCAAGTTGACATTTAATATTATTAATGACATTTAATGTTAAGTATCAGAGTATCAGAGTAATGTTAAGTATCTACAATGTTTAAATACCTTTTAAAATTGAATAGTAAAAACAAACAATTCATTTAGAAAAGAGGCAAAAAATCTGAAGGCACATTTCACAAGAGAATACACATATGAAAACATACATATGAAAATAAGCACACAAAAGTGTTCAATATTACTAGCCATTAGGGAAATGCAAATGCAGACCACAATGAATTGTCCCTACATATCTAGTAGAACAGCTAGAGTAAAACACAGTAGGATATGGAAAAACTAGATAGCCATTTTGGAAAACAGGTTGGCAATTTCTTAAGAAACTGAAAATGAAAATATCATATGACCCAGCAGTTGCTTTCCTGGAATTTCTGTTAGCAAATGAAAATTTTATGTTCACTCAAAAATAACTACATGAATGTTTATAGCACTTTATTTATAATAGTTCAAACTGGAAACAACCAAAATCTCTTTTAATAGGTTAATGGGAAAATGAACTGTGTTACACCTATAATATAGAATACTACTCTGCAGTTAAAATTAATGTATACTACTGATGTATGCCACAACTTGGATGGATCTCAAGGGCATTACAAAGGATGGAAAAAAGCCCCACAATCTCAAAAATTTATGCACTGTATGGTTCCACTTATATTTCTGAATGACAAAGCTATTGATATAGAAAACAGGTTAATGATTGCCAGGGGTTAGGGTAGCATGAAAGAAATACTTGTGATGATGGAATAGTTCTGTATCCTGTTTGCCATGGTGGTTACATTAATATATGAATGTTACAAAAGGACATAGGACTATACACACACAGTACCAATGTCAATCTTGTGATTTTGATATTATTATACTTATGTAAGATATAGATGTTGGGGGAAATTGAGTGAAGAATTTATGGACTTCTCTGTATTATCTTTGCAACTTTCTGAGAATCTATAATTATGTCAAAATTAGAAGTAAAACAAATAAAAACAATCCAGAGATTGTAGGATGCTTCAACATCTATGGATACATCAGTAGGTATCATTTCAACTCAAGTTCTAATTTATACCTTTTATTTAACCCCAGCCCTTTTACCAAAGGAGATTATAGAATGATTATTTTAAGATCATTCCTTCTTTATCCTAACTAAACTCATTTTGTTAAGTAGAGTAATAAATTCAATTCCTACAATTGATAGATAGTTGTAGTCTTCAATGATTGATGCAGGATTCCTCAACAAGGAGGTGAAAATTTGAAAGGAGTACATGTTCTATGTCATCTTAAACTTAGAAAATCAATGGTGCCTTTTTAATACTACTCAGAACAAATAATGGAAACAGGAACACAAGAATGCTTAGGGTGTGGAGTGGACTGGGAAGTAGAAGTCTCACACTAGGTTCTAGCCCCAGTTCAGTCATTAGCTCACTTTGGATCTTGGGCAAGTCAGTTTGCCTCATTGGGATATGTGAAAGTGAAAGAATAATACAATAGAACCTCTAAATTTGCTTAAAGTTTTACAATCCTAGTAGACAATCTGTTTCTTTATTAGTAAAATTAGGACTTGTTAAAATGAATGAATATAAATCTCAATCTGAATGCCCTCCACAAAAAATAATTTAAAATGGATTCTTGTGGGAATTTACTGCCATCTCCTAAGGTCCTCACCAGTTGGAATCTGTGAGGTTTTCCACATAGTGCAGGTTCTCACTTTTATGTAGTGGAGGACTGATCAGGTGATTTCATTAAAATAAAGGACATTAAATACATCACCGTCTTCACTCTAAAAGTCTCTCAAATTTGTATCTTCTACTCCAGCTTTGTCTTTGAGCTCCAGACTTGTTTACCTAACCTGATATTTCCATTTAGATTACTGTAAGTATTTAAAACTTAAAGTGATTAAAATTGAGTTCATGATACTCATTCCAAAACCTGTATCTCTAATCTCAGTTAATGTTAACTCAGTTCTTTGAATTGTTCATGCCCTAATCCTGGAGTCATCTCCACATCCTGGATTCCTTTCTCTATCTTATACACCATACCTAAATCCAACAATAAATTTTATCTGTTGAATTGTCAAAATATATTCACATCTAATTACTTCTTGTCACTTCTACTGCTGTTATCCTGGTCCAAGTCACTGGAGAATTCTCTCTTGGCTAAGTTATTGAAGTAGCCGCCTAACAGGTCTTCCCATTTCTGCTGTAGCACTTTTTTCAGCTCTTCTCAATATACTGTGTCACTTCTTTCTTCAGAACCCTCCAGTGGTTTCCTGTCTCATGCTGAGTAAAATTTAAGTCCTTAGAGCTGCCTACAAATCCCTACAGATAGAGCTCTGTTAACTTTCTGACCTCACATCCTGTTTCTCTCCTAGCAGTTCACTCTAGTGCAGGCAAAATGGCTTCTCTCCTGTTCCTGGAACACCCTCACAACAATATGTCCCCTAAGTAGGATTCTATCTCAGAATCTTTCTATTTGTTTCCTCTTACTGGAAAGCTTTCCTCAGTATATCCTGATGGTATATTATCTCATCTCCTTTAGGTATTTTCTCAAATGTTATTTGCTTAGTGAGACCTAACTAACCATATTATTTAAAACTCCAGTTCTTCTAAGTATCCTCATCTTCTGTCCTATTTCTTCACATTTATAATGATATAAAATACTTTATATTTTGCGTATTTGTTTTATTCTGTCTCTTCCTTTTAGAATGCAAGCTCATGAAAGTTGGAAGTTTTTTCTGCTTTATTCATCACTGAATATTGGTGTCTAGAAAAGTGTATGTCACATGGTAGATAGTACATATTTTTTGAATGAGTGAATGCATGAAAATGGATCATCTGAAGACCCTGTGTTTGATATGACAGAGAAAAGTTCTGGATATCCTTCCCTTTCCTATATTATATAAAACACCACTTTTTAATTTAAGTGTTCCACAGATATTTACTGAAGTCCTGGTAGTTTACCCTGCATAGTATAGACATTAGAAAGATGTGGCCTCTCTCCTTAAGGAATTCAGATCAGTTGCAATGTGATTATATTTTGAGCATAGAGAAGGGGGCAATGGCCTCTTTTGAGAGGTAACAAGAAATTGCTTCTGAAGTCTTATAGTTGAGCTTGGTCTGAAAGGATAAATAGTAGGTGTTCTCTAAACAAAGAAAGAAAGGATTTTCTAGGCAGATGGAATACTAAAAGACACAGCTGCAAGAACAACTATGGTTATCAATATACCATGCATTCTTAATGATTTTATTAATCTCTGGGCATAGGCATATTTTGTAGTTATCATTATTAGGAGGCAGAGTGTGGAAAGAGCACAGACACTATAGTTAGCTAAATCTGAAATAAAATTTCAGCTTTATTATAATATCTACATTACTTAGATTCCATATCCAAAAATGTGACTAATAATGCCTAAATATATAGGATTGCTGTGAGGATATCATAAATGTAATAGTGTGTACAAATATTCATCTCTGTGTTTAACATATCATATGTGCTTAGATTAAGCATAAATATTTTATTAATAAATTCAATATTTTTAAAAATTTTGGGGACTCTTAATGGTGGTCAGTTAAAATAATAACTGAACAAAAACCAACCAGCAATACAAAGCCATTATTTGTGTTCCTATTTTTAGAAGAGAGTTGTGTATATTATATGGCAATGTCAGTAAAGAAGGGATAAAATTTTGACAATTTGAGACTTGAGATTATTATTGGTTATGAATAAACAGGTCTCTAAGTGACCTTCCCTAGATGGAGGTTTTTTCAGTGCCAGATGGTGGTACCTCAGATCAATACCTGGGTTGTATTTAGACTATGTTGAAGACTAAATTGAAGATCTGGAAAATTTCAGACTGTGTATGTTTTCATGAAATTACCTCATGCTGTAATACCTGATCATTCTCTAAAAGGTGATGAATATAGAATGGAACCTAGATTGAGACCACTTGAAGTCTTGAGAATGAGAATAGTACAACTTGATAGAAAATTATTAAGTCCAGATTAATTACTGGAATGGTTTGATAACAACAAGGAATGAACAACAATAGGACAAAAATACTGCAGTTCAGATCTACCAATCCCAAAGTGTCCATATGACCTAGGGTATGTCATTTTACCTTTCTGGATCTTCGCTTTCTCATCTACAAAATACTAATAATCATCCTTAGTATGAACACTCTTCAGGATTATTATATGCATCAAATGAGATAATCAACATAGAAATGTTTTGTTTTGTTTTGTTTTTTTGTAAACCAGCCAATAGTAGAGCTGTGTAGGGCTTATCATTAATGGCAGTTCTCATAGCTAACTTGCAGTCGGAAACTTGGGTCCTTAGTTACATCTGCCACTAAAATGAAATAGGACTTTGTATAAATCTCAGTTTCTTAATTTGTGAAATTAAGTGGTTCATTGAAATGAGTAATTCTGAACTGGAAGGTGTACACTCCCTGGAGGATGATTTTCAAATCTTATTTCTTTCATGTGTAGTGTCTGATATATACTCTCTCCCCTCAATAGGTACAGTTGTAATGTTAAAAATCTCGCTACAATAATCTACAGGCTGATCCATTTCTTGGGTAAAGCAACTAAGATGGGCTATCAGGGCATTTTGTTTTAGGTAAGATGTGGACTCCACTGGGGTGGGCTTAGTACTATTTCCTGATAACTTAAATTTAAAATTTCCTTTTTAAATTCCAAGTGGCTCATGAAAGATACCAACAACGTAATTTTCTTTCATGAGTAGTTTTCTCAGCTGGGCTCCTTCTAGGAATGGCCTTCCTGAGAATGTCCTGTCCCTTTGGTGGAAAACAGAATGAAAATCAGTGGATTAGATGATCCATAGGGACTTCCATTTTCCACACCTCAGACATGAAACTTCAAATCTCTGAGACTTTTAAAAGCATTTTAGTTGTCAATAATCTTTAATTCTAGTTACAGCAGTGCCTCTTGCTTAAGGCAGGCTAATACCCAGGTGTTCTAATTTCTTATCTTGGTGTAGCTATCACTCAAATGTCAAAAGCTCATTATAAATGTCATAAACAAAATCAGTATGGAGTAAAGAAGATCATGATATTAACTGCATGTGCTACAGTTTTGTTGTGACTTGACATCTTGTTTTGTTATTGCTTGACATATTTTCATTGTATCAAGTTGTGATTAATCAAATCTCACAGTGACACCTCACTATCTTTCAAAGACTTTAATTGTACTATTTAATGGTGATTTAGTTCTTTTTTTGGAAAATAGTAGTTTGCAGATGTAGGTAGATAGGCTGTTATCAGGTAATTATTTTTTCCTTCTGTCTCATCAGTCTGAAGAAATGCCAAACTGAGGATTAAAAAAATACATAGGTTAAAAAAATACATACATAGATATAGATATGTATATAGATATAGATATAGATAGATATGGATATCTATATCCATATATATTCTCCCCAACCCTTATTCTCCACAGGGTCCAGTTTTGTTTAGAGAAAAAATGGCAGGCATGGGCTGGGGAGTTGGGAAAGTTGAACTGAAAATCTGAATTTGGTTTTGATTCATTTTGTGAGAGAAGGGATCATAATAGGTTCATGCTAGACCTTTTATTTTTTTAAATTTTTACTTATTTTTCATGTTTTTATTTAAATTTTAGTTAATATTACAATGTAATACTAGTTTCAGGTGTACAATTTAGTGATTCATCATTTATATAGAACACCAGTTGCTCTTTACAAGTGCCCTCCTTAATACCCCTCACCTGTTTAACCAATCCCCTTGCCCACCTCCACCCCAGTAACCACCAATTTTTTCTTTGTAGTTAAGAGTCTGTTTTCTGCTTTCCCTCTATTTCCCCCCCATGTTCATTTGTTTTATTTCTTAAATTCCACAAATGAGTGAAATCATATGGTATTTGTCTTTCTCTTACTGATTTATTTTACATAGTATAATAGTCTCTAGTGCCACTCACAACATTTCAAAGGGCAAGATTTCATTCTTCTAATGGCTGAGTAATACTCTGTTGCTGTGTGTACATGAACACACATATAAACACACACACACACACACACACACACACACAAAATTGTCTTTATCCATTTATCAGTCAATGGAGATTTGGGCTTTTTCCATAATTTGGCTATTGTTGATAATGCTGCCATAAATACTGGGGGGCATGTATCCCTTCAAATCAGTATTTTTGTATTCTTTGGGTAAACACCTAGAAGTGCAAAACACCTAGAAGTGGACCTCAGGTAACTTTCTGAGGAACCTCCATACTGTTTTCCAGAGAGCCTACATGGTTTGCATTCCCACCAGTATAAGAAAGTTCCCCTTTCTTTGCACCCTCACCAACACCTGTTGTTTCCATGTTGTTAATTTTAGCCAGTCTGAGGGGTGTGAGGTGATATCTCATTGTAGTTTTGCTTTGTATTTCCCTGATGATAAGTGATATTGAGCATCTTTTCATGTGTCTGTTAGCTATCTATATGTCTTATTTGGAAAAAGTTCTGTTATCATCTGCTTATTTATGACGAGGACTGATTGTTTTGGGGAGTTGAGATTTACCAGTCTCTATAGATTTTGAATACTAATACTTTAACAGATATGTCATTTACATAAATCTTCCACATTCTATAGGTTGCCTTTAGTTTTGTTGATTTTTTCCTTTACAGTGCAGAGGTTTTTATTTTGTTGAAATCCCAATAGTTTATTTTTGCTTTTATTTCCCATGCCTCAGAAGACATATCTAGTAAGAAGTTGCAATGGCCAATGTCGAGGTTATTTCCTGTGTTCTCCTCCAGGATTTTGATACTCTCCTATCTTGTGCTTGCATCTTTCATCCCTTTGAATTTATTTTAGTGTCTGGTATAAGAAAATTGTCCAGTTTCATTCTTTTGCATGTTGCTGTCCATTTTTCCCCAACAACACTTCTTCAAGAGACAGTCTTTATTTTTCTATTGGATATTCCTTCCTGCTTTGTCAGATTGATTGGCCATCTGGTTGTGGGCTCATTTCTGGGTTTTCTATTCTATAATCTCCTACGTAATTTCCTACAGTTCCACCCATGTTGATATAAATGGTGGGTATTCATCCTTTTCTAATGGCTCAATAATATTCCACTATATATATGGATGACATGTTCTTTATCCATTCGTCTGTTGAAGGGCATCTCGGCTCCTTCCATAGTTTGGCTATTGTGGACTTTGCTGCTCTGAACATTGGGGTACAGGTGGCCCTTCTTTTCACTACATCTGTATCATTGAAGTACATACCCAGTAGTGCACTTGCTGGGTCATAGGGTACCTCTATTTTTAACTTTTTGAAAAACCTCCATACTGTTTTACAATGTGGCTGTACCAACTTGCATTTCCACCAACAGTGTAAGAGGGTTCCCCTTTCTCCACAACCTCTCCAACTTTTATTTCCTGCCTTGTCAATTTTTGCCATTCTAACTGGTATGGGGTAGTATCTCAGTGTGGTTTTGATGTGAATTTCCCTGAAGGCTAATGATGTTGAATATGTCTTCATGTATATCTTAGCAATTTGTATGTCTTCTTTGGAGAAGTGTCCTTTCATGTCTTCTACCCATTTCTTGACTTGATAGTTCTTTTGGTGTTGAGATTGAGAAGTTCTTTATAGATCTTGGATACCAGCCCTTTTCCTATAGTGTCATTTGCAAATATCTTCTCCCATTCTGTGGGTTGCCTCTTTATTTTGTTGACTATTTCCTTTGCTGTGTAGCTTTTTATCTTAAAAGTTCATTTTCACTGTTGTTTCCCTTTCCTTCAGAGACATGTCTGGAAAGAAGTTCCTGTTGACGATGTCAAAGAGGTTACTGCCTATGTTCTCCTCTAGGATTTTGATGGATTCTTGTCTCACAGGGAGTTCTTTCATCCATTTAGAGTTTATCTTTGTGTATGGTGTAAGAGAACGGTCAAGTTTCATTCTTCTGTATATAGCTGTCCAATTTTCCTAGTACCATTTATTGAAGAGACTGTCTTTTTTCCCACTGGATCATTTTTTCCTGCTTTGTCGAAGATTAGTTGACCATAGAGTTGGGGGTCCATATCTGGGCTCTCTGTTCTGTTCCATTAACCTATGTGTCTGTTTTTGTGTGAGTACCATGCTGTCCTGGTGATCACAGCTTTGTAATAAAGCTTGAAATCAGACAACGTGATGCCCCCAGCTTTGTTTTTCTTTTTCAACATTTCCTTGGCGATTCAGGGTCTTTTCTGATTCCAAAGAAATTTTAGGATTATTTGTTCCAGCACATTGAAAAACGCCATTGGTATTTTGACTGGGATGGCGTTGAAAGTATAGATTGCTCTGGGAAGCATAGGCTTCTTGTGAAATTTATTTATTTTTATCAACATAGAATGTATTATTTGTTTAAGGGGCACAGGTCTGTGATTCATCAGTCTTACCCAATTCACAGCACTCCTCGTAAAGCATACCCTCCCCAATGTACATCACCCAGCCACCCCATCCCTGCCACCCCCTTCTCCTCCAGCAACCCTCAGTTTGTTTCCCGAGATTAAGAGTCTCTTATG
>PISX010026035.1:0-25264 GCA_004024625.1 Mellivora capensis | reverse complement strand
CTGGAAGAGATTATGCTGAGTGAAATAAGTCCAGCAGAGAGAGTCAATTATCATATGGTTTCACTTATTTGCGGAGCATAACAAATAACACGGAAGACATGGGGAGATGGAGAGGAGAAGGGAGTTGAGGGAAATTGGGGGGGAGATGAACCATGAGAGACTATGGACTCTGAAAAATAACCTGAGGGTTTTGAAGGGGCAGGGGGTGGGATGTTGGGGGAGCCTGGTGGTGGGTATTGTGGAGGGCACGCATTGCATGGAGCACTGGGTGTGGTGTAAAACTATGTATGAATTCTGTTACGCTGAAAAGAAATAAAAAAAAAAGAATAAAATTAACTTTAAAATATCAAAAAAAAAAAAAGAATCCATACTTGTTTATAGGGAGGAATGAAAATGCACATTTTGTATGGTGTAAAGAAAGCTTTCCTTTGTCCCGTGGGTGGTACTTGAACCTTGCAAGTAGGTATTACCATGTTGTCCAAAGTGATGGTGGATAAAAGTAATAGTGTACTGAACAGTACCATGTGGTCACGCATTGTCCTTTTAACAAGAACAAGAAATCCAAACCGAGACACGTAAACTTTCCAGACAGAAACAGAGACCAAGCTTTTTTTTTTTTTTTTAATCTAAACACCATTAAGAATTTGTTGTTGTTTTGAAATCACCTCACTTAGCTTAACCTTCATATGTTGAGGTTGATTAACCCTGTGTACTTGATGTTCAGAATGTACTTTGGCTGGTACTTGCTTGGTTGAGAGAATACTGTCATTGCTGAGGCAGGAGATCTATTTTGAATATTGCAGAAGACAAATGCACCAGATATATCCTTATCACATTTCCAAAATGTGGTAATCCAAAAGGTCCATTTTGTGTTATTCCTAGGGAAGAGAAAAGTTAAAAATAAAATACCCAGTAAAAGCTTAGTGTTTCACCTAAGCCTTTGTAAATAGCCTGCAATTTAGAGACAGTGAATTAAGAATTCCATGTTGAATTAGAAATTAAAAATAGATGCAGTAGTGAGAAATGTATTTAAGGCCCTGCCTACACTGCAGCAAAAATCGGGTTTGCAAAAATTAGGCTGATTCTTGCTAGCATGCTGTTAACACAATTTCTCTGGCCAGGGAAGATAAAAATATATGAGATTTTTTTTTGGCATATTTTTTAAGAGACTTATTGATTTCCTTACTGTTATAAATGATAATGCATGTTTTTTTCTTTCAGCATGTACTTATCCTTTTGTCTGTTTTATAATGAATTAGAATGAAGGGAGTAAGAATTAGTGACATTTAAAATATATATGATATTTTCATGGAGTATAACCTTATATCAATGTGTGAGGTCAATTTTCATGATCAGTTTTACATGTAGTGTCCTGAAGTGCGATTTCAGTGTAATCATTAATAGGGGCTTGTTGAAATTATGATATTGTTATCCAGAAAGAGCATGACATGACCCTTCTGCTAATACACATACATACACACTCACATATAAGCAGGTGTAAACTTTAGAATATATTATCAAATAAAAAAGGGGACTACTTCTATAAGAACACATAACTGAGAATTATATAACCTCTGTTATCCTATTTCATAAGAATAAACACTGCTTACAAATTAAAACATGACAGTGTTTTGCCAATAGATCTCAGAAAACTATCACTTGCTAGAATATATGTAGTTACTATCTCAAGTATTCTAGAGTGGTAGATTCCTTGACACCATTGAAATAAATTTAAGTGAACACATATATAATTTTTGTTCCCTAAACTTTCAGAAATAATCTTTTACTTTTCATTAGCTCTAAGACTGGGCAATCTCTTGGAATCAACTAATTCATAGTTTAAGGTTTGTCTAAATGAACAACCCTCTCCTCTAAACTTACCATTTATACATTTTATTGCATGGGTCTCTGCCTCTCATCTCCAGAGCTGTGAGGCGCTCATCATCCAATTATTTAAAAAGGTTTTTTTTTTTCTTCACACTGATTATTTCTTCCCACTGAGGTGGGCCATGAACAAGCTGTGGTCTTATACTTTCCTATGTGCCACCTTCCATAGCTCAGTCAACTCCACTGGTGTTTGTTATGTACCCAGCATCCTCTTTCATTCCATTCCTCCCTCAGCTTTATTCCAACTCTTTCTCTTTTACCCCAGGAAAAACTTCTTTTATTTTTCTCTCTCTCATGTTCCCCCTCTCTCTTTGTCATCTCCAAGAGAGTGTTCATCATGGAGGATGTGCCCTACACTTCTACCGTGGAGAGCCATGAGTTTTAAAGCAAGAGTAAATATAACAAAGAACTTTTCCCCTTTACCTTCTAAAGCTCTTGAAAATATTTAGAAGTTCCCAACAGCCAGTCTATAAATCTCTACCTAACTCCAAATCTTTTAATAAAGGTAGCTTTTAATAAGAAGTCTTATTAAGTGACGTTGTTTTCTGTTTTATTTCATCACTGTTACAGAAATAGTACTTCTTTGTTTTTCACTGTAAGCTTAACAACCCCAGTCATATTATGGTTGAAATAGGCATTAGTCGGCTAGCCTTGACTCTTACTGTGCGTTCATTCCTAATTTTTACCTGGAAGTGTACAAGTGTGCAACATAGCTGTTCTCCCTACTTCTGCCTTTCCCTTTCCTGTTCTCTCATTTTCACCCAGCAGTCAGAGTGATTATTTAAAAGGGTCAACAGAACTTGCCACTCAAACCTCCCTAAATTCCATATTTAGAATAAAATCCAAAGGCTTCAAAAATTTGATAGCCCATCAGATGCCCAATAACATATGTAACCGTCCACTACTGCTCCAGTCTTATGTCCTTCCATTCTCCTCTCTCACCACACTTCAGACAAACTGAACTGTTTGTTCCTCTTCCAAAACACCAATTTCGTTTACTTTCTCTAGAAGTATTCCTCCGGATTGGCTCAGATCTGGGCTCATTTGTCACTTGAGGCTGGCTAAAATTTTAGGTAATACTTGAATAGCCAGGAGGTGAAGGACAGAATTATGTGATAGGGGCCTGATCAAAGGAAGACATATTTGGAAATAACTAACATACAGATAACACCAAGACAGAGTTTGGCTGACTGTCTAAGAGAAATCATGTGAGAGAGTGCAGCCCAGGGAACTGCTTTGGGAATGGTTCACAGTTAAGGGACTTGTAAGAGGAGCCAGTGAAGGAAAGAGGGTCGCAGGAAGTAAGAGAATCCAAAAGTAAAACGTCATTGAATATCTGTGATGCAGGAATTGAAAAAAAAAAAGTAGGTAATAATCAAGTCAAATATAACAAAGATTAGGAAGTGTGAGGATCAAGGAAAAAGCCTTTGGCTTTACTGATTTATTGCATTGTTTGAGTTTGGAAAACATCTTTTGTACTTTAAATATCTGTCTTGACTAATGAATTCTTGGGGGCAACTTTTTGAAATAGCCTATATATTTATGTAACAGACTTTCTATGTGCCCAACACCAATCTCATTTTTAAAAACATTTTTAAAATTTAAATTCAATTAATTAACAAATAATGTATTATTAATTTCAGAGGTACATGCCTGTGATTCATCAATCTTTATAATACCCAGTGTTCATTACATCACATACCCTCCCTAATGTCCATCATGCAGTTACCCCATCCCTCCCACCCCCTCCCCTCGAGCAACCCTGTTTGTTTCCTATGATTAAGAGTCCCTTATGTTTTGTCTCCCTTTCTGGTTTCATTTGTTTTATTTTTTCCTCTCTTCCCTTATGATCCTCTGTTTTGTTTCATAAATTCCACATATCAGTGAGATCATATAATTGTTTTTCTCTGATTGACTTACTTTGCTTAGCCTAATACCCTCTAGTTCCATCCATGTTGTTGCAAATGGCAAGATTTCAATTATTTGATGGCTGTATAGTATTCCATTGTATATATATACCACATCTTCTTTATCCATCCGTCGATGGACATCTGGGCTCTTTCCATAGTTTGGCTGTTGTGGACATTGCTGCTATAAACACTGGGGTGCACGTGCCCCTTTGGATCACTATATTGTATCTTTGGGATAAAACCCAAAGTGCATAGTGTAATTGCTGGGTCTTAGGGTAGCTCTATTTTCAACTTTTTGAGGAACCTGCATACTGTTTTCCAGACTGGCTGCACCAGCTTGCATTCCCACCAACAACACTAATCTTATTTTGATTATTCTTATTTGTTCTCGATCATATGGACAGTAGTAAGAAAGTCCCATCTATAATCCCGTTGCCTCTTGGAGGTTTCTATGAAATTGTTGCTTGTTAAAGATAGAAGCTATGATATGTAAAGGATTTTGAGTAATCCAGAGATATTCACAGAATGAGATTCAAATCAGAAAGAAAATACATTTGTTTACTTTAAGTTAAAAATATTTTATTACTCTTTGTATGCTTTGGTTGACAAGTCTATAGAGCTAGGTTAATATCATCTAAAACATTACCAGAAAACCCCTCCTGGAATGTCAGAAACTAAATCAGCATATCTATTAGTAAAAGAACTGCTTTTTATCTACTGTCAGTATTATGGAAGTTCTATACTCAAGCAAAGTTATAATTATATGTAATTACCTTTTCCATTTTCAACTAATTAAATTAAAAAAAGACCTGAAAACCCATCATCTGTGTATAACAGAATGTACTAAAGCTTGAATGTTTGAACATTTAATCAAAAAAAGCATATCAATTTTGGCTTCTTCTTATCCCTCTTGTTAACAAAAATAGTCCACTGGCTCTAGAATAGAAATGCCAAGCTTTGAAATTAGGTGGTGTTAGGTTGAGTATAAATTTGCTGTCATACTTTTGACGTGCATTTTTAAATTCAGATCTCAAAAGATCTAAAGAGGTGTAATTTGTAATGGAAAACAACATAATTAATACAAAATGATCCAAAGAATCAAAACAAAACAGCAGATAAATTCTCTGAATAACATCTAAACAAAGATGAGAAGAAGTATGACATCCTTACTGGTTGACAAAATGTACTCTCATGTATATACTCATTTAATTTGCTCATTGTTAATGTCTGCTAAAAACCAGATTGCTTTTCAAATGTTACTAATGTTAGAATTATAGATGACAAATTCTGTCTTGTAGACAGGGAAACATGAGAATACTTTACATTTTGACATGATACATTCCAAGATATATATAGCAAGCACAATATGAGAAAGCACTTTCCCATCCACATGGACTTTATTTATAAAATGTAAATTAAAATTAATCATGGAAGAATACCTAATATTGTTGAAGGGAAGAATTATTGTTGTAGAAAAGTACATTTTCATATGGAAAAATTTTAAGTGAAAAAGTCTACAAAAATAATAAAGAATGATATTTTGTGTGTATGTATGCAAAAAAGAGTATATGTTTATTGAAGACCTAAGAGACCTATACCAAAATGTAGTATCTTGGAATTCCAGATTAATTTTTTTTTCTTATTTGCATTTTCTGCACATTCTGCAATTTACCTGTATTATGTTGGCATTCATTTTGTAATCATTTATGAAACTACATGGCTGACAGTATGTAAAGCAGTGTATTGAGAAGTAAACCAAATAGACAGGAATCCCTGCCTACATAATGCTGATATTTACAACAAACAGTTTACTTGAACATGTTTATTTCCTATGGTTAAGAGCATAGACTTTGGAGCCAGATTTGTGTTCAAATCCCAGCCTTGCTACTTACGAGGTGTGACTTTGGACAAGTTATTTATTCTGTTCCATGCTTCAGAGACCTCATAAATCATAGAAGGGTAATAATAATACCTACCTCAGAGAATGTGTTGAGAAATAAGTGAGTTAATACTTGCAAAGCACTTAAATCAGTGCTGGCATCTGGTAAACCTTTTCTACATGTAAGCTGTTATTATTATTATTATTATTACTATGATTACTATTTATTGTACTTTTAAATCCCTGATAATACATGGATGAAGAGTTTCATTGCCCCTTTATTTAAAAGGAGGTAGCTGAGCGGGCAAAACCAAAGCATTCACTCTACAGAATCTACAAAGTGCGATGGAATCTACGGAGTGGTAGTTATATTGAGAAACAAGAACTTTAATCAAAACCTTATTATGAGGAATGTATTAAAGTTTTACTGTGAAACATACCATTGCAGATATGTTAGTGCATTGGTGTTCCATTTCTGTGTTTACACAACAGTCCATACACGTCTGACCTATCAGAAAATAAGGAAAATTTTTCCTGCCCATCTTTAATACAGGAAGAATAATTTTACTTAATGGATTTGATATAAATTGAAGTTATAAGATGTGAGGAAGAAAGGATGCTTTGAAGATACAGTGTAATTATTATTTTAAAAATAGGTATAATTTCTTCATCGCTACTTATCAGGTTTAATTAATTACTGTGCTTACCGTGCTCTCTGATATGCAGTTCATAGTAAGTACGATGGCTGTGAAAACTGCCGATTACTTTTTTTCAAATTGCTTTTTGAAGTTTTCAAATTTTTATCCCAGTGGGGATAAACAGGGTGGGTAGAATGGTGTGAAGGGTGGGATATAACCATAGTGAGTGGTTTGCCTTTAAAGTTAATATTGCTATTGCAAATTAAAAAGGAAGAAAAGGAAAGAAAAAAGAACAATTTCTCCGTCATGTTTTTGCAAATGAAAACTAACCAGAAAATCTGAGCCTGAGGGTTACATACTATTTCCTGCACTTATTTATTATTCAGCCATCTATGGTTAACTGCTTACGTTAGCGTCTTAGTCAGCGCTTCCTTCAGTTGCTCTTACCGAGACCCTCTCTGTGTGCCAAGCACTGTACTAAAGCCAACTTCTCAGTCAAAAAGATGAATAAGGTCCAGTCCTTGCCCTCCGGAAGTTTACCATCTAGAAGGAAAGCAGACTTATAAATAAGCCATTCCTATTCAATACATTATTACTAGGGAAGAGTTTAAAAGAAGCCATGCATTTCTTCCTGGCAATGAATATGTGCAAGATTTTCATGGCATCATTGGTTATCATAAAACTTCGGGAGAACCTCCATATTTCTATGCACATTAGCACTATTTCTATAATGTATGTGCGGTGCAGACAAGTAATCAAGGTCTAACACAAGAATTGAATAGGAGGGTCGTATAATGGGGTCTGCAGAAAGACATTTATGCCTAGGCAGGGCATTTGTTTAGTAAGTACTGGGGCTCATGTCTTCATGTGCTTTCTTGGTGGATTTTTAAAGCCTTCTCCCCCTCTTCCATTATTCTGTGACCCCCCTCTTACCAAGGGGTGTAAACTTGATGTTTCTGCAAATGAATCAGTCAGAACAGAAATAATTACTTTTTTTGAGCAAAACTGTGTCAATAAAGCTGTAAAGGGAAGTTGTTGGAACTCCCAAACATTGTATAGACCTCCACAAAAGTGGGCCATTGTGAATAGGGGAATGATCTCTCTTGAAGCTGGTATATGACTTCCTAATTATTTCTTGGATCAAAGTTTTATCCCACTAAAAATTTGATAAACATAGACTTTCATTGTTCACAGTCTAAATAACCTCTTCTATACTTAAAAACTGATGTTAGCTTTGTTATAAACTATTTCATATAAACTGACACATGTACAAAGCAATGATATTTTTATATCCAAATTATCTCACTCAAAAAAATCCCACCAGAGTACGTAAAAGAACAATCTATGATAATTTTATTTTGAGCTCATTGTCAATTCTCATTCTTGGTTTAAAGAGAAGAAAAAGGGTCTATAGTTTGATCTGTATTTTGATGTCAACTTGGCCATTTCTCCTACTTTATGCATGTTTAAAGGTAAAATAATTTTTAATTGGCAAAATCATAAATAAAATGAATATGGAAGAACAAAGGGACCACCCAGAGTCAGCGTAGATGTCTCACAGTCTCTCTACATCGAAGGAATTAGAAATTGTTAGGAGTTCAATACAGAAATATATCACAAAATGAAAATGCATGCTTCTGATAAAGAATTCTGTTTTATGGTTTTATTACATGAAATATGAGTTTCAAGAGTTTTTAAATGTTTCTAATAATTGTAGATTGAAGACTGCTCAAAAAGAAATTGGAATAAAATCCTTTAATTATAATGGAAGGAAGAAATACCTACTAATCTCTCCAAAAATGACCATATTACCACTCTTTCTCCATCATACCCTATACACTTCCCACTCGTAGAACTGGATAATTCCTGGTTGTAAGGGCACAGATAGTGGGATCTAGGTGGAAAAGTTACATTGGACAATATGTTCAAATCAGTGTGGTCAGATCAGTCCTGGGAAACATTATGATGTTTGTTATGCAGGAGGACATTTTTTTTTCCACAGTATTTTGAGTAGAACATGATTGTTTTTGACTTTTGTTCCTGTTGTGGTGGTCAATTTTATGTGTCAACTTGGTTGGGCTATGGTACGCAGATATGTGCTCAGACATTCTAGGTGTTTCTGTGAGAGCGTTTTTGAATGAAATGAACATTCACATGGGTGGACTTTGAATAGAGCATATTACCCTTCATAATATAGGTAGGCCTCATTCAATCTGTTAAAGGCCTAAATAGAACAAAAGACTGACCTTCCCTGGGCAAATGGGAATTCTGCCATTAGATGGTCTTCCAGCCTTCATGGCCCATCCAGAAGCACTTGGACTTGCCAGCCTCCATAACACTGTGAGTCAATTCCTGAAAATAAAATCTCTCTCTGTATATGTACATGTCCTATTGAACATATACCAGTCTGTTTCTCTGGAGAATCTTAATACAATAGATAAAGCTCTAAAATCAAATTCTGGAAAATGATAGTAATGACGTATATAGTGGTACTAGAGTGAGATAGGGTTAGAAATTCTTTTGGAGGGGTGCCTGGGTGGCTCAGTGGGTTAAAGCCTCTGTCTTCAGCTCAGGTCATGATCCCAGGGTTCTGGGTCAAGCCCCATATCACTGCTCAGCAGGGAGCCTGCTTCTTCCTCTCTCTCTGACTACTTGTGATCTCTGTCTGTCAAATAAATAAAATCTTAAAAAAAAAAAAGGAAATTCTTTTGGAAACTACTGGAGAAGTGGGTGGACAAATTAATGTAGGTCTGTCCCTTCATGTTATGGAGTATAGTTAGTGTGGAGGCTGGGAGACACAAATGCCTTTCTTTAGGTAGCATTGCCAGCTTGTAGCAGGTAGAAGGTCCTCACTTAAGACAATAGCATGGACTGTGGTGTGTGGTAAACAACAATTATTGGATCGAGTCTAGTTTCCCTCTTCTTCCTCCTCCTCATTCTCATTTTTGTTCTCTTTTTTAGTTTTCATAAGATAATATTATACTGGTCAAATACAAAAAAACACTTGTAAACCACGTTAGGTCATTATATTTATGAGCCCAAATACATTTGTCCTTGAAATTTCAAAGAAGCTTGATCTCACAGATATTGACATAGGACTAACAGAGGACACGTAAGGGTGTACCTAGTTAAGAAGTAACAAATCTAACAGAGGGCAGGGAGAGTAGCATTGTAGATTGGGTCTGTGAGGGCAGAGGTATTAGACCACAGCAAGTGAGGGAGAGACACAAAAAAAGGTTACACAGAGGTGATATTATTATAACTCAGTGCTTGAGTTGGAAAGTTCCATGGATTTGCAAACAAAATCCCCCAAAGATGGTGACTTTCCCAAGTTCACAGCTAGGCAACAGGAGAGTCAACCAGGACAGATGCAGAATTTAGATTCCTCTAAGGAAAAAATTATATAAAAGCACAGCCCTGTTAAACCATAAGTGCCCGGAGAGTTTATTTATGTTCATCTAACAACTTTATCACAGTGCCTTGTACAAAGTAGATGCTTGATAAACATTAGTGATTTAAAATAGAACTTAGTAATAAATAAGTAGTCAGCTTGCTGTCACAAAGTCCTTTCTCAGTCTGAAAGTACAGGAAGGGAAGTGCCATTATATATTTTTTAGTTCTTTCTTTTTTTTTTTTTTTTTAAGATTTAAGTTATTTATTTGAGAGAGAGAGAGCACAAGCTGGGCGGAATTGGGGAGGGAGCCAAATGGAGAAGGAGAAGCAACCTCCTGCTGAGCAAGGAGCCAGACATAAGGCAGGATTCCAGTACCCTGAGACCATGACCCAAATCGAAGGCAGTCACTTGACTACTGAGCCACCCAGGTGCCCCAGAGAGGTACCTTTAAGACTCAGGGACAACCTTGGGGTGGTGAGCCCTGAGGCACACCTCTGTGCCTGGCTCTGTGGAAGGACTTGTCTCAAAAGTTATCTGTCCCTCAGCACTCTGTGTGAACTTTTTGGTTTTTATCTTTTATAACATTCTGGATTCCCCAACCTGGAGCCTCCATTTTGTTAGGGCAGCCCTCCACCCTTTAAAAATCAATCTACATTTTTAGGATTAGTGTGACATTAGATGATAAAGCAATTAAAATTAAGTAGTTTTCTCCTACTCATTAGCTGAAGTCAGCTTTATTTGTGAAGATGGGGGATTTTTTTTGTTAGCTGGGGTGTAGGAAATATTTTAAGAGGAGAGACAGCAGGATGTCACAGTAAATTAGGAGAACAGTCAACAAGGGGGGTTGGGTAGAGGGATTGCAAGTACAGACATCTTATGGCTAGTTAAGGTAATCTAAGATCTTGTTATTCAAAATGTGGTCTGAGGACCCCACTATGGTATCAGCCAGAAGCTTGTTAGAAATGCAAAATTGAAATGCAGAGACCTAAAAGAGTGTTTATAATTATGAAAGTCAGGAAATGCTTCTAATTTTCCTTCTTCTATTTCAAATGACGTCCTACTTCCTGGAGACAGGACTTAAGGCCTGTGCTGTTACTAATGGATTTGAATTACCCTATGCGTTAAGCAGGTTTTAAAACTGGCCTAAGAGTCTAACTAAAGCATGCAATACAGCGCCCATAGGGGAATGTCTTCTGATTTGGACAACTACACTTGAGTTGCCCACAGGAAAGTCTTATTCTTTTTTTTTTTTTTTGAAAGTCTTATTCTTAGTTCAGAAACAAAACTGAATTTTCACACACCAATCTATACATAGCCGAGGTAATAATATTAGAATTTCCATATTCAGATGTCAGTGACAGTGAGAGAAAATAAAATATCTAAGCAGAAAAAAATCCCTCAATATCATAAATTTATTTATGATAAGTCATGCTAAGAAAGCTTAAAATATTCCACTGAATGAAGAAATTAAAAAAAAAATAAAAACAACAACCAATGAATGGGAAGTTAAGATTTCTTTCCAGACTCCTTGTGGCTTAAAGACGGAGCCAAATTTCCTCTATCCCTAATATCCAGAAGTATGCCTGGAACAAAGAAGACTAATTAGTTGTGAATGAACTGATGAACGAGGAAATCAATACCTAATATGATGCCACATTTAACTGGATTCTAAAAAAATTTTTGTCAAATCAACAAAAAGGTACAAGAACATACTAAATTAAAAGAATCATCTACTAAAGAGAAGAAGGTGAGTCAGGGTGATTAGCAAGTAAATGTTAAATTAAAATGGCATGTCTTATGTCACTGTGGATGGAAATTGGAATAAAAGATTTTTTAAAAACTATACATTTTTCTTTAGATGTAATGAAGTAGTCTATCAGCAGCAGAGGTTAAATTCGTAAAGGTTTACCAAAATGAATTAATTTTCTTTGAAGACCTTCAAATCCAGATAATCTCTCCTATGGAGTCAGATTGCCATCCATGTCCATTGTCAAATTTTTAACATCTAAAAATGTAAGAGAATAAAAACCAACTTGCTGATTAATGAGCATTTTGCATATTTTGTTCTAAGTCATATCCTCCAAGATGTAAGTATGGAATCCAATTTTTATGACAAAGTTAACCCAAGAGTTCTAGATCCTAGCCTAAGTCTTTTTAAGACTTCTAGCACATTAGTCTCCCATGGCAACTCAATTAAATACCTGAAATGTGAAAACTTTCATAAACCTCTACTTTTAACCCAATTCCAGATCAACCCAGAAATCTGACAAGCTAGTCAGTGTCATGAATGGAGTGAAAACTTTAATAGACAATAACTGTAACCAGTAGCTCAGGACAGAGGTGTTTTTCATGTTGATTTTTCCTGAAATTGAATTCGGGATTGGAGTTTGTTTCTCATGGATCCGTGTATAGTTAGCATTTCTTTCCAAACGAAAATCCAGCACCTAAACCATTCCAGGGTCTACCCTCCACGGCCGGGCTACATCTCCAAGAAATGAACTGCCCGAGTCTCCATGCTCTGACTGTCTTCTGAGCAAACATAGTCATCGTTTTTTACCTTTCCAGAGTAGATTGCCACACCTTCGTGAGTCTGCCTAAGCTTCATTCTATATCAATACCATAATTAGAAGATGTTGACTGAGTGCCAGCTGTGAGGGGGCACGTTGGGAGCTGGGATGTAGCCAGGACCAAGACGGGCTGGGTCATGGTTCTCAGGGAACCTACATCCTAGAAGGGAAGGGAGTGGGCAGACAGGAGACAAAAGAAAACCAAGCAAATAAAACCTAAACCTAACCAAGCCAAACCAAACCAAATGCAAATAAGGAAATGCCAGTTAGTGAGAAGGGCTGTGATAACAATAACATAATCTGATATGTGGTACACGGTAGGTAACTTTAGATTGTGTTCTCAGAAGAAGTCCGTCTCAGGAGATTACATTTAAACTGAACCGCAGAGAAGATGTCAGGCATGTAGGCATCTGGGGTAAGGACATTCCAGTCAGAGGGAGGACAGTTAATAAGAAAGCTTTACAATGAATGGGGAGAAGCTGGGCTGGCTTACAAAACACAAAGAAGTGGGCATGGAAGACAGCCATTGGAAATGAGGTCAGAGGGGTAGGCAGGAGTGAGATCACATAGAGTTTGACAAGCAAAGGTAAAGAACCTGACGTTTTTTTCCAATTGAAAATAGGAAATCTTTGATATATTTTAAACACAGGAATAATATGATCAGATTTAGGACTTAAAAAGATCACCCCACTGTTCTGTGAAGGGTGGATTGCAGAGCAGTAGGGTCATCCAGACAGGAGGTAATAGAGCTTTGGACAGTGTGGTAGAAGGAGACAGGAGTGAAGTGAGTGTTTTTGTTTTTTAATTTATTTTAGAGAGAGAGAAAGCACAAGCCAGAGGGGTAGAGGGAGAAGGAGAGAGAATCTGAAGCAGACTCTGTGCTGGGCACAGAGCCCAACACGGGCGTGCCCTGGCCGGGGAGGTCATGACCTGAGCCAAAACCAAGAGTCATTTGCTGTACTGACAGCACCACCCAGGCAACACAAAGTGGATGTATTTTTTTTTTAAAGATCTTATTTATTTATTTGACAGAGAGAGAAATCACAAGTAGGCAGAGAGGCAGGCAGAGAGAGAGGAGGAAGCAGGCTCCCTGCCCAGCAGAGAGCCTGATGCGGGGCTCGATCCCAGAACCCTAGGATCATGACCTGAGCTGAAGGCAGAGGCTTTAACCCACTGAGCCACCCAGGCACCCCAAGTGTATGTATTTTTAAAAACGATTTGGAGGTAGAGACAATAGAAGCACCTAAAAAATCCAAAGATTTTATAGCTTCTTAATGAGGTATGTTGTCCTGTTGTATTTCTCATACCACAATCAATATTATTAGAATTCTGTTGACATTTGTGAACCAAACTAGTTTGTTGATCAATGTCTTCACAGAAAAGTCTGTGTAGACTTTTAAGGTTCCTTCCTCTTGAATGCCTCTGGGAAATGAGAAAACTCCAAAGTCACCACCTTTTTGAGCAGTTTGGGATATTGTTACAAAAATGCATGATTTAGTGTTTGCTTCTGCGCCCTATGAGAGCAAGGACTGTTTGTTCATCATCCAGGCTCAGCACTGAATGCACGATAGGTCTCTCATAAAGGCATATGCTGGAAGTGAATAAATGCTGACATGTTAAATTTCATTTCATTTCTACTCATATAAACTTGACATGGGGTCCTTAAAATGTTTCTCATTTGCTATTCTGCTACTCAGAGAAGATTCCTTTTTTCGGGATAATTCATGTTAACATCTACTTTGGGATTATTTGATAATGGAAGATTTTATTTTTAAAAAAGTTAATCAAATTGGTGTTCAATGCATGGATAATTGTGTTTACATTTTGTGTTATTTTGCTAGAGCTGCCATCACGAATACTTACACTGATTGGCGGAAACAACAGAAATGTATTTTCTCATAGTTCTAGAGGCTGGACATCCAAGACTGGGGACAGCAGGTTTGGTTTCTTCTTCGATCTCTCTTTGACTTGCAGATGGCCACTTCCTCACTGTGGCCTCCCATGGCCTTTCCTCTGTGCACATACATGGCCCTGGTATCCCTCTATGTGTCCACATTTCCTCTTTGTCTGAGGACCCCAGTCAGACTGCATTAGGACCCATCCCAAAGACCTCCCCTTAATTCAGTCACCTCTTTAAAGGCCCTGTCTCTAAATCTAGTCACCTTCTGGGGTGCTGGAGGTTAGAGCCTTGACCCAGTTTGGGAGGAACACAACTTAACCTGTGTTTGTCTGTTACAAATGCTAATTCATTATCAGTAAGAAAATAGACCTATTTTTTAGTGATGACGATACACCAGTCATTAAAACACACACACACACACACACACACACACACACACACACACGTATGTGTACTAGCCCCATAAGGTAAATAGTATTATTTGCTGGTGTACGAACTGAAGCTGAAAGAAGACAAATTGGCCCAGATCCCAGAGCTAGAAGGTCAGGGCTAGGGTTTAAACCCAGATCTTCATGACTTCAAGGCCTGTTTTTTTAACAACTACACAGTGCTGCCATCCCTATTAGAACGATCGTGAATGTATCTAATAAAATAGTGCATGTAAAGTACTTGGCAGAGTGCCCAACACATAATGACTCGACAAATGTCAGGTTACTTTGCCTAACACTACAGGCTTAAAGGACAATAGCATTTGAATCACCTCCTTCTGGCCTTCCTGGTTTTTCTGGAATGCCAGTTTGGAATAAGTGTCTTGAAAAGACTGGCCATAATGGTTATTTCTCTCGACTCTGTGTCAAAGCCTGTTCGCTATTTCAGTAGATGCCTCTGTGTACATATGAATTCATAGGAGCTAGATAATGAAAATGCTTTTAAATATAAAAATAGTTTTCACAATTCTAATGCTTAGCAACTAGCATTAAAAAGGGAAAGAAAAGCACAGTAACATTCCTTTTCCTTTAAATACCATTCTGTTTATAAAACCATCTCTAGCTGTGAGTGCTTTAAATCAGTAGGAATTAAGGCAAAGTAAAATAAACTCCAAGTTTAACATAGCAGTAAATTAACTATTCAAGATCCTGGCCATGAATACATTTACCAATTTATAGAGGTAAAGGTGGATGGTAAAATGAAATGTCTATCGTGAAATGAAAATTTACTCTGAACAGAGAAAACACCCAGCAGGTTTAGAAATGGAATCAAAGAGAATTTGAGACAGAATTTCTCCTCGTGTGATTTCACTGCTTACTGCTACACATGCTATCTCGAAGTGTCTAGTAATAATAATAATCGAGGCTTGTTTAATGAAATCTGTAACCTATTTTAAAAGGTTCTGGTTTAGATGGAATAATAGCACATACATGTCTGTTGGTTTCGGCTTTAACCCAAGGGGCAGGCAGTTGCCTTAATAGAGATTCCAGAGATGGGAGGCAGGCAATTTATCAGAAAACGCCACTTTTCCGAGGTAGCTGGTACAAGTGCCTCAGCTATCTGCCTCTGTACACCTGAGACTTGGCTAATTAGCATACTAAATGTCAGAAGTGGTTTTTATCTGGGAAATTCGTGGTTTATTTATAGGCATGATGAATGTTAGAAATGGGCCATCATTGGTGACATTAAAGGTATTCATGGATTGCTAAGGAATTTTAAAGACAATTTCCACCTTTGTAGGAATCTGGTGAATCCTGAAACTGGTGCCAGCAGGGAGGGGACCCACGCCTGGACTCCAGACGATCTTGGGTCCATTCGTGGTTCTTCAGTCAATTGGCTGTCCAAGGCAGAGTGGAAAGGACAGAATCCTGCCTGTGGATTTTTGTTTTGAATAAATTTTCATGCAGAATACCTAAAGAACTCTGGCACATCTTCAAGCTTTTGAACCTGCTTGTTAACAAGTGTTTGTGAAGTGAATATCTATTTGTATGGCAAAATTGGGTCCGAGATTTATTTTTCATTATAAGGTGGTAGCCAGTTTGTTGGGGTGGGGTCAACCCTTTCCCACTCGAGGTCTTTGGGGGTCAGATAGAATTCAGTATATGTATGTGTATAGTCAAAGTGGCTTAGGTCCATCAGAGCAGCATTTTAGGGGATACTTTTTCTTTAATTCCAATCTTTAATTTTCTGTGGGAATGTTGACATGACTCATAAAAAGTAAAATATTTTAATATTATTAATCATGCGATTCTAAGTAGATCCTTAATAATACTAAACATGAGACCACTTGAATGAATATTTTCCTTATTTCTTAGTTTTCAGTTAACATTCTTTTTTATCTTTCCAGAAAACGGGAAAAACAACAAAAAGTTGCCTTGAGAATTTATAAATTAAGAAAAGTGTTGTCCTCAAGGCAAAGAATTCAGAGAGAAAAAAGCAGGAACTAGTGCTTTAGCCTTAGTTAAATTTCATAAACCATTTTGTTCTGGATTTGGCAGAACACAGAATGCTTTTGCCAAATTTTTCCCTCATTATTTAAAGCCACATGTTCTATGAAGGAGATTTAATGCATATGTTACAAATGTTTTTATAAATATGTTTTACTAGTGGAGAATACTAAGCTAAGGTAACCAGGCCTAAACATTAGCCCATTATAACACAAGCCATGGGATTGTTTTAATCAGTCACTTTCCTACAGTATGATGGAATGGAATTTACCTAAAGTGGAAATGGAATTTAGTTGAACCATGAGGAATTGAGGTTGAATATATTTATCACCAGTGAGATTTATTAAGCCTTACAATATATGGAAAGCTTAGGAATGTAGATTCATCAGACAAATAAAAATTCAGAGTTGGAAGGGGATTTTGGCAAGTTGTAACCTCATTTGGCCTCAGTTTCTGCTTCTGTAAAATTTAAGGGTTGGTGTCTGTTGTCAAATCCCAGCCCATTAATATTAAGGACCACCTTTCTTATTCACTCACTCACTGTAGGCCCTAAATTTCAAAAATTTTGCTAACCAAATTGCATCTGATGACTAATAAATCCTTTCTCAAATTTTTATTAATGAAACATATTAACCACTGGTTGTGATCAGTAGAAGATACCCAGGATTACCACACTGGGTGGATATATTGTTGGCCAAAGCCAAAGATACTTGATATTTTAGTTAAGCTGTGCAGGTTGCTTGTGGTAAAATTTTACTATTTCCATCAGTCATTTTAAAATATAGGCAGTGCTGATTATATGAGGATAATTGATTCCAGAAAAGAGCCATTTACTGTGAGTCCATGTAAAACAGAGTTCATTCTGCCTTGAAAGTTGAAGTTTATAATTACGAAAATGAGTATATTTTGTTTGTATACTTCTAGTTAAGGGGATATGTGTACCTGAATATATTCTAGAACAATAGAATGATAAGAATGTTGTTTGTTTTATTTTGATGTAATTTTTTTTCCCCAAAAAACCTCACCTCACAGTTAACTTTGAAGTTTGCAAGAAGGGTCCTTTTGTTTGGGGGCGAGGGTGGTGTGGGGCATAGTGAGTGCAAAATAGTCAAGGCCCAAAGACTTCCTTAATCCTTTGATCCTTAATCAAATTGTTCTCTTGTGCACCCTGATCACCCTTGTGCCCAATCTCGGACTTCAGTTTGCATTGTACCGGCATTGTGTGGCTGAAGGATTACAAACATCGAATAACTGTCATAGAGAACAGAGATACTGAAGCTGAAGGCAAGGCTAGATCTAGTGGTAGCATGGGGATAAAGGGGACTATTTTTTTTTAATGTGTTTCATTTCTGAGTGATTTTTTTTTTTTCATGTTACATGTACTTTCTTTCCTTTGCAATAGGTACCTTGCCAAGGGTCTCTGGAAAAACTCCTTTAAGGAAAATAGATCATTGTAAAAAGCATCATTCACTTGGCTGGCCTAGGAACCCCAGATTGGGAATCAAATTGCTTGATCTCTGTTATAGCCCTGTGTCTCTAATATTCTATACACTTGGTTGTATACTCTTTTCTGATGTGGAAATTGAGAGGCTGAAGAGTTATTATTTGCTAGAGGTCACATGGCTACTACTCCCCGAAGCAGGTCTAGAATCTGGATTCCTGGCTTTTTTTTGGGGGGGCGGGAGGGACTCTTGAACATAATATTTGTGATTGCAAATGTTTATGATTTTATTAATTCAAATCATGCCTTGTCTTTAAACTCTAAGATATTATAATTTGATTAAATAGAAATGCTAAATGTTAAAAACAATAACTGTCCCTTCCTCAGGAAACCTCAGGGACTTTAAAAAAGGATATTTTTAAGAAATATATTCTGTTAATTTTAATCACATTTTTCTAGTCTGGAGATCAAAATTAAGCTGCAATTTCACACTGGCACTCCAGCACAGTTTGCTACAACTCAGCCAAGGGAATTTCCTTTGTTAAGATGTTTCAAAGAGGTGGCATTGTGTGGTCTAAGTGGTAACAACACCCTCCATGTGGAACCTTCAAGATGGTACCTGGAGGGGGTGGGAGGGAGGGAGTCTTCAGGCTCCCACATTGGAAAGAGGAGAAGGGATGAGTTTGAGTATTAGAATCCGGGGGTGAAATTTAGTATTATTGGTCTCCAACCTTTTAAAACTTATCCAAAGTTTAGATTCCCCTTAAACTAAATTATGGAACATTTCCTGTATAAATTGATTGATCAGATACTTTTTTTCATGGATATCTTCAGTGGGAACTCCAAAATAGCAGACACGCTATTGTTCTTCTTACTAATCTTCCTCTCTGAGGTGCTATTTTTTTTTTAAAGGAAAATGGAAGAAAACAACCTTATTCTGCCTTGAGTCATATCTGAATAATGTCACAGGAGAGTCATATGTATGCTCTAATTAGCCCTTCCATGGTCAAGTTTTGATAATCTCTCCTGAAGAGTATCAGGATTTTTTTCCTTCCTTTTGTTCTCTAAAATCCATGGAGAGCTTATCTTTCTACTAGCCATTAAACCATCTATCATATGATAAACTAGAAAGGAGAGCCCTTCTTGATTTACACTGGTAAAATGGGTCATCAGGAAAAGTTAGGAGATTTAAGAATATTTGAGTTACTTCTTGCTTCCTGGTGAGACTGTTTAAATTTAAGATATGCACATAGTATAATTGTGAAAAATCTTGTGGAAATTCAGAAACGTTTTAAAATTTCAAAAAAAGAAAACAATCACCAATAATACTAAGAGCTTTAACCTTTTCCAGGTCACAGCAGGATAGAGAGTGGTTGGGTACATGGATTTGAAGCTGCACTGCCTGGGACCTACCGTTACCCAGCTGGCAGAGGCAAGCTTCTTAACCTCAGTGGGCCTCAGTTTTGATCTTTATAGAATGGGGAGGAGAATAATACCTACTTCATTGGGTTGTTGAGAGGATATAAATGAGTTAACGTACATGAATTTTTAGAACTATGAAAACATGACCCATGTCAATTTCCATGGTCGTGTTAGTGTCATTGTTATAAGTTTATTCTTCTGAATCCTTGATGGACATTAGATGAATAATGTCACAGGTCTTATTTTATAATTAGACTCAGAAATCACCAATACTATGTAAAAGATCAAGGTGAATCTGTAGCTTCCTATCTGTAGAATCTGGTGCCATTTAGAAATAAAGAAGAAAAAAGACATGACTATTTGTTTCTCTAAATATAGGAGGAACATGAACACTAAATGTGAAAAAAGGATTTGGTGAGGTTGGGGGAAAGTTCAGAGTTGATTTAGTGGTTAAGACATGAGTATCTCAGTAATTTGGGAGAGTTCATAACATGAAACCCCTTTCTCGATAGTCTGATGGACTATCAGTGGTTCTCAAAGGGGGATTCCCAGACCAGCAGCATCAGCATGACCAGGAGCTAGTTGGGAATGTAGATCCTCAGGCCCCACCCCAGACCATACTTACTGAATCAGAAACTCTGGGGGTGGGCCCAGCCATCTACCTTTTTTCAGAGAAACACACTAAAGTTTGCGAGCACTGGAATAGTGAGGTCACATGACAATTGCAAAACCACCTCCTGTTTTTCTAATTCTGACATTCACATGGACCTCCCCAAAAAGTCAAGAACCACTACATGGATGGAAATCACCCATAATTAAAGAAAAACAAAATAACTTTTGAAAAGAAATTTTGTCAGGGAGGTAAGAGGGTTTTAACGTTATTTATGTATGTATTTATTTATGAACAAAAGGCCCTTACTGTAGTAATAAATAAAATCTGAATTCAAAGTCATCCAATTCTGCCTTAAAAGAAACCAAAGTGGTTGAAAAATAAAGTACCGTTCTTTGAGGGGCTTTTGTGTTTCTATAGTTCTACATTCTGACCTGAAGTGGAAGTGTTTGCTTACCTAATAGCCTGCAAGCTTCAGAGCAGTTTTCATGTCTTGGACATCTCAATATTTTTGACGCTGACTTAATGGAAGTGCTGATACACGTTTCTGCAAATTAGTTGAGCCAAATGCTTATTACTTAAGAAAGATTAGTGGCTGAATTAATAAAAAGATGGCAGAACTTGAATTTTGATTTTCCTATACAACTTAAAAAGTAATTGTATAAAGCTGCAAAAGGAATTACATTTTTTAGTAGGCACACTGTTTTGAAACAAGAAAGGAAATTAAAGGGTCTGATTAAAGCAATATTATCAGATTTTTATTTTTAAAGAGACAGTGAAATTAAGTGCTTTCCAAGTATATATTTCATAATTCTTAGCAGAATTTATTTAGATTTCCATGATGTATCATAGCAAATGACATGGAAAAAAATATATATCTGTATGCGCACACACACACACACACACACACACGTTTTATCTTCAATCTGATGGTAAGAAAAATTGAAGCTATTTCCTTTAATTAAAAAAGAGATTTGTTGCTTTTATTATGATAGGCGTGAACTATTATTTTTAAAAGGTAGGAGAAAGAAGAGTGGGGGAAAAAAACCAAGTTTAGATTCACTTGAGTCACTGGGCAAGAATCTGGGAGAAACGCTGAGCTCCCAGCCTTCCAGGGAAAAGATTGGCATTCGCATGCGTGGGTTCTCAGAAGTGCACAGCCAATGGCCAGATGGTGACAGTTTAGGGAGAAGAAGGGCTGTCGGCACCGAGAACATTCAGGTTGCATACAGATGTTCTACGTGGGCTGGGACAGAGGGAAGCCTTGCCTGAACAAAGATAGAACCTTGGTTAAGAATTATTTAGAAGCAAGCAATTCACCTTAATAATGGAGAAAATAGAAAAAAAAAGTTCTATAATGTTTAATGTATTAGTAGCTATAATATACAGGAAATCATGCCTGAGATCTTTGAGGTCATCATTCTTGAATTCGAGCAAATGCAGTAAGGAACATATTGCTTTAGTCAGCAGACTGGAATGTAGTAGAGTGCCTTGGGTTTCATACAGGTTAAAACCAAATGAAACAAAACACCTGATCTATATGTATTCCCAGCTTCACTGAATTCCAGACTGTAAGTCTGTCAACAGGCTCTTCGGCCACAGCTGGTGATGTAATCACTCAGGGACAAGTACACCTGGTACAGCGGGGGTTTCTAGAGTCCAGAGTACCCTATTTGGTGCTGCATGCTTCGCCTTACTGTTGCCCTTAAACCTTGCTCTTTGCCAGAACGTCTATTATTCAAGTTGAAGTATACTGAAGAAGGGAAGGGAACTGAGTGAGAGAAAGAGGGCAGTGAGAGCAAATGGCAGGGTAGTGGTAATCAAATCCTAAAAATATACAGCTAGAAGGAATCAATGGCTGGAAGAAAATTCCAGGAAGATCTCTGTGAAGTTGGCTTGTCTTGGCTCATTTGAATGAGGTTCCCTTTACAGAGTTAAATGAGTACAAACTCTGTGAGCCTAACATGGTCTTCGGTTTCATTATCATGTGTATGTGTGGATGTCAGTTTTAACTAAATTGCATGACACAATAAGGTCTGTACCATCTAGACTATGCTGGGGGCTTTGACTTTACCCACTGAGCTTCAGAAAAGAGGGTTACTCTCAGTCTTCTTTTGAGGTGGCTTGGGAGATCTGGTCTTTGAGGTTCTACAGCCATTGACAACATGTCTTCATTCATTGGACCGACCTTGAAAGTGCTCTCTGTCTTAACTTCAAAGGGCTATGGGATTGGTGAGATTGTGGGGCATGCACTCCAGCTAGCAGTCCCCCTTTCCTCCCTGTCATGCCTGAGGATGGTGAGAGGAAAACCTATTTACCTGAAAGTATGTCCACGTGCTCCTTGTTCTTGGACACAACCTATAGCTAAAGAGCCTTATAGAGACCTATATAATTTTGTTGACTCCTGGCCACCAGTGAAAAAGAAACCTGGGACCTATATGGGGATACTGAGGCCAAGAAGCTGTTTCATGGCAGACTTCAGGAGGTTCTGGTTGTAGTGTTTCCTGAGGCTAGGCATTCCCAGGACTCTGGAGTTTGGAAGGTGTGTTGGGATTTGACTTTAGCTCTCCATTACTTTTCATCCAGAACAGGTGGATAACCAGCTTTCAGTATGCCCGTGCGTGGAGGCAGGAGTGGGACTATTCCTACCTTCCTAAACTACAGAAAGACTAAGAGTGAAGGAAAGAAATGGAGGTGCTCTTTATCCAAGGAAGGGGACTGACTGATGAGTAATCAAGCAGGACACTATAGATGTTAGCTGGTTTCCTCCAGCACAGTTCTGGATTTGAAAGTCTTTAGCAATTATACTTTTTCTTTTGGACGCTTCAATTTAAAAAAAATTTTTTTAAATTTATTTATTTGTCAGAGAGAGAGGGAGAGAGAGAGAGCAAGCACAGGCAGACAGAGTGGCAGGCAGAGGCAGAGGGAGAAGCAGGCTCCCTTCCGGGCAAGGAGCCCAATGTGGGACTCGATCCCAGGACGCTGGGATCATGACCTGAGCCGAAGGCAGCCGCTTAACCAACTGAGCCACCCAGGCAATGGACGCTTCAATTTTTAAAAACCTTTTCTCATATATTTTCTAATTTTAACCTCACTGTTAGCTCTCTGTTTGAAGAGGCTGTGTAGAGCACTGATTAAGAGCACAGATGCTGCGGTCAGTGTTCAAAGCCTGTCACGGTATATGATCTTTGGTGAATTATTTAGCCTATTGGTATCATGATTTTCTCATAGGTGAAATGAGAATATGTTAGCAAGCTCTTCATAGGTTGGTTGTGAGGGCTCTATAAATTAATACGTGTAAAACACATAACGGGACCTAACTCATACTAAACCATCAGTCTGTGTGAGCTCTTACGAGGACACTATAGCCCCTGAGAAGTGGAATGATTAAGAGGCTACAATCCACCAGAATCTCAAGGTCACAAGACTGAGAAGTGATGGTGTCTGGACTTGAGTCCTAGTTTCATTATGTCAGCTCTGGCTCTCCTTTTCAACAATAGAAAACAATATGAAGATTTAAATGCACCCATGTGGACAGAGAGAAGAGAGAGGCCCACTGCATTTGTAGAAAATCATAATGTATGTCATTGTCTCACAATTATGTATGAGCATTTCGTCTGTGATCACAAGCGTTTTTGTGGACAGGATCTCTGTCATTCTCTTTCCTTTTACTGGTACCAGGTACGTGAAGTGCCTGGCTATATGTATAGATGTTCTCAAATGAAAGAATGGAAGAACAATAGAGTGAATACATGAATGAATGAATATGCATGATTAGTAAACAACACTGTAAGTCTCATCAATTAGAGCAAATAGTTGGGAGAGGTTGGGGTAACAATAACCCCCAAACTGTGTCACCATGCTGCTAGTAGGAAAGGGCTTGATGCAAGAACTGTCTCTCATCGACACAGCCTCACGTGGTTTCCTAAGAGCACTTATTCTTAGAAAATGATAATAAAGGGGACTGAAATGATCAGGTGCCTCAGAACATTGGAATTCAGTGTTTCTTTAGAGTAACACCTTCCCCCACCCCCCAACTCATAGGTATGGGGTCAGATTTCCGTTTCTCAGCTAAGATTTTCCTTTTAATCTGGAGTCCTCAGTGGGAGGACAAAGGGCTTGTAACAACCAGGCTTTAGTGGTCATCAAGTTTTTGATGCCCAGTTTTCTGTGTCCTTGGTCACTCAGATCCCTGGTGCAGTCTGCTAACACACCATAAACTCTTCTATGATCTCCCCTCCCAGCCCCTCCTCAAATGGAACCACTCTTTCCTGTCTTTCCATGGCTGGCTACTTGGTGAGCAAATCACTAGCAGCAAATAAAGATTTGAACTCTGTAAATGAACAATCTAAAATTTAAAGTCTCTCTGCACCCTGTGGAATTCCCTAGGCCATCCATCATCCCTTTAATTCAGCGTTTTGTGGGGAAATTATACCCTATCCTAAATGGCATTTCAGTACCAAAGCAGTGGGTGGCATGGAGCTCTGCCACATCCCACTTATTAAGATGTATGTTACTTTGTTATGATTTGTGGATCTGCTTGATTTCTCCTAATTCTACATTTCCAAATTAATTGAATTAGTTCTCCCTATAAAACCATGGTAACTAAATTTCTGCAGCACTCTGCCTCAGAGTTGCGTAGTAAATTTCCCCTCCCTTCTCTCTTCCTTCCCCAGCTTCTCTGGGGCTTAATTTTTGCCCCCAGCTTCAGTACTTAACACTTGAGAAAGTCGGACATTAAGTTATCATCAGGATCTTCATTTCACTCCCATATGTAAATAGCGTTATCAATAGGGTAGATTTGCAAGATTTATAGGAAGAAGCATGTGAGCAAACCTTTTTTTTTTTTTTTTTTTGGAAGACCATTCCATGTTCTTGGATCGGAAGAATAAACATTGTTAAAATGTCTATACTACCTAGAGCAATCTATACTTTTAATGCCATTTCCATCAAAATTCCACTGGTATTTTTCAAAGAGCTGGAGCATATAATCCTAAAATTTGTATGGAATCAGAAGAGACCCCGAATCGCTAAGGAAATATTGAAAAACAAAAATAAAACTGGTGGCATCTCATTACCTGATTTCAAGCTTTACTACAAAGCTGTGATCACCAAGACAGCATGGTACTGGCATCAAAACAGACACATAGACCAATGGAACAGAGTAGAGAGCCCAGATAT
>PISX010026034.1:0-25168 GCA_004024625.1 Mellivora capensis | reverse complement strand
AAAGTGGCTTTTCTCTGGAATGATGGAAGTTGTGGCCGGGCACCGGCAGGCTGGTCCACAGCAGCCCTAGATGGTGGACTTGGAGAAGGAGACCCTCAGGTGGTGGTTCTCGCCCAGGTCGTGGTTGTGCAGGTCGATGAGCGCCTGGATGGCCTCCTCCACGGAGCCCATCTGGATCAGTGCCATTTTGCGGTCCTTCCTGGGGGCCGGGGAGTGAGGGCGGTCAGGGTGGGCGGGGTGGGGTGGGGGGGCAGGCCCAAGGCAGAACAGGGCTGGGGAGGGGCAGGGGGCACTCACTGGAAAAACTTGAACCCTTTGACGATCCCGCCATTGCTGGAGAAGAGGATCTTCAGGTCGTCCTCAGACACCGAGGGCCTGCGGGGAGAAGGGGGTTGAACACTGCTGCTTCCCGGAGAGGGCCGGAGGGGCGCCAGGAGCTTGAGAGGGGCCCAGGAAGGACGTCCAACAGGCGTGCCCCAGCCCCTCATGCGCCGGCTCCTCCCTCAGCAGCCGGGGAAGTTCCGAATACAACCGAGAGGGCCCCCCAAACTGCGCCCAGCACCTACGGGATGTTGGAGAGGTGCAGGGTGGCTGAAGGCGGGAAGATGTTCTGGAAGTTCTTGGAGCCAGGCTTCTTGAAGCGGTGCAGGGGGGAGTTGCCGTAGTCCTTGGTGAGGCCCTGGTCCTCCTGGCCCTCACGGGGCAGCTGCACATTCTGGTGCTTGGACAGCGTGATGCGCACTGGCTTTCCGTGCAGCTTGTGCCCATTGAGGTGGCTCATGGCTGTGTGTGTGGGGGAACACGTGTGACTGCAGGTGCCATGGGCACCGGCCCGGGGATGTTCCCGCCCCACCCCGGCCCACGGGCCTTGCCGCCTCACCCAGCTGCGCCTGGCTCCCGTCGGCCATCTGCACCAGGGCGTTCTCCTTCTTATTGAACAAGATCTTCACCCGCTGCACGTCGCCGTACACGCCTTCAAGAGCACAGGGACGGGCACTGAGCCACCTGCGGCCCCGAGCCGCCTCCCCCGCCAGCCCCACCCCGCCCCGCCCCACGCATCCCGCAGAGGGCCGGCTCTTCCCGAAGGTTGCTTATTCTGCCCTTGGGCCCTGCGTCTACCACAGGGAGCGTTACCAGGAGGACCACCTTCAGCAGAGAAGTCATAAAATCCAGGAAAGGTCAGTGGCCAAGAACCATCACTTTAGCATGCTACCAACACGTTTTAACTCCTCCAAAAGCATGCAGGGCAATAAACCATGCGTCTACGGAGTCGGGTAAATACGCAAACCGAAGGCAAGCCACGTAACGAGGCCCAGGGCCCAACTGCAAACTCATAGTACATCTTAGGGCGTCAAAAATAACCTCCATTAAATGAAAACAAGGTAATAAAAGTGTGAATGATAACATACCGAAAAGAATAAAGAGGCTTTGGGGTGTGACTCTCTTTAGAGGACAGCAGAGCAAGGCAGCGAGGGACAGGGAAAGGGAGAGGTCAGGGGGCGAGATGCCAATCGTCCACCACGAGGAGGCAGCCCCGCAGGCGTGCAGGTTGATGGATGATGAAGTTGTCAGGATGTTAATATTCAAGGGCAGGTTGGTTTCCGGAGAGCAGGGTTTGAGGGGGAATTTTTTTTTTTTTTTTTTTTTATGGTTTTGTTTTGTTTCAAGCAACAACAGGAAGCAGAAGAACCGTGCAGTCAGTTGGCAAAGAAATTCCGGATCAGGGCAAGAAAACAAATTGGGAAAGGGGAAGGGGAGAAAAGAAAAAAAGTAGCAAAAAAACACAGGTCAGTAAATACATAAGAAACACGAGCGCTCCATCAGTCAAGATCTACACACATTACAAGTCACAGGTTCACCTCGTGACACAGCAGGAGAGGCCCTTCCCCGCGGGGGCAGGAGGCCGTGGGGCCGCTGCCTCCTGCGCGCCCGCCGGACGGGCCCCTGCGCCGGGCTCACACAAGCACAAGGCGGAGCGAGTCTGTTAGTGGAGGGCTCCGCTGGTGTCGGGCCCGGACGAGCCGCGGGCCGGCCACCCCAGGCCAGGAGGTCGCAGGAGGGGCAGACAGATGACAGAACAGTCTGAAACGCTCATTAAGGCCGGTCCTGACTTCCCAGAGTTAAAGACTGCGAGCCCCCGTCAGCTCACCGAGCTCTCTTGGAGCTGGACGCAGCCGCGGGGACGGGCACCCCGGCCGCGGCTGCAGGGCGCGGCTGCTCCCACAGGCAGCTTCAGACCCGCCCAGTTCGGCCAGAAATTCTAAGAGCCGCTTTCACGTATCAAAAACCGTTTCGACTCTGCGTGTTACGGAATTGGAAACGTCAACAAGGCGTAAAGAACGAGAGAACTCTGAGCGCGGAGGAAGGAGGCAGTGAGCGGGCCAGCACAGAGGGGCTGCGCCGCGCCCCGCAGGGAGACCCCTGAGGGACCCTGACTCCTGGGGCAGACAGGAGCCCAGCCTGTTGCCGTTCACACGAACTAAGACTCTGTGTGACCCCCCGCTTGTGCTTCCGGGACCGACAGCCTGGGAGGGAGAGGCACACGAAGAGGCACATACCTCGGGGTTGAGGTTGCTGACCAGCAGGACAGAATTCCCCGCCCCGGCCAGGCCTGGGATGGCAATCCGGCCCGCCGCCGCCGCCGCCGCCGCCGCCGATGGGATGGCCAGGGGGGCCAGCGCCCCGTGCACGTTAGGGACAGAGAGGCCTGGGGAGGGAAGGGCGGTCGGGAGTTGAGCAACGGCGCCCAGGGCTCACTGCCAAGAGGCGAGCATGGGTCCTGCCCGTCCTCACGCAAAGGAGTCACGCAGGAGATACCCGTGGCCACTCGGCCCAGTGCCCACTGGGCAGCCTTGCCGGCTTCTCCTTCCTCTCTTCACGGCACAGGTTGCACCGGGTCTGGGCCCATCTACATGCGCCCAACAGTACAGCGGCGCCGCTCTGCTGAGGCAGATCGAGCCCCGGGTGGGCCGCGGCCGTGCGTGCATGCAGGGGCCCGTCCCCATGCAGACGACGAGCGGGCGGGCCCCGCAGGCGGGAGCCTGTCGTGAGGGCAGGCCGGCCCCCGGGAGGGACGCTCACGTGCGCGTGCGCCCACACGGCTCTGCTTACCGGACCACTTAAACGCATCTACGAGGGACACAGCCCTCCAACCACCGTGCGCGCTCGTCCTCGCCCAGAGGTGCTTTAAGGGAACCGGACCAGACACTGTGGGGTTAGCAGGTTCTTTGCACGGCCCTGCCCTAGGACTGCCCTGTCCAGGCTCCTCGGGGAACCCAGAGGCCCGCACCCAGGAAGGCGGGCTCCCCCCGGAGACTGCGCCCACGTCCGCTGCCCGTGGAAGCAGAGCTACTGAAAGGCGTGTGGGCATGCACAAGCGACGGTGGGGACCAGGGTCAAACGTTTGAGTACCTGCGGCTTGAGGAATTGCAAAGGTGGGAGGGAAACCAGCTCCTGCATACGGAGAGGCTGACATTATGCCAGGCGCACCTAGGAACAAACGGGACACCAACCATCGCACCCACCACCTCCGCCGCAAGCGAGGGCTGCGTGTGTCCGGGACCCACACCCAGCAGGCGGCCGGGGCCGGGGGGCTCTGCAAGGAGCAACGCGCACCAACCTCCCTGGGCAGAGCCAGCGTCACGGGGCGCCTGGGGCAGAGACTGAGCTATGCGTCGCCTCCCACGACACACGGTGGTCCTGGGCACCCAGCCGGGCGTCTTACCAAAGGCCGCGGCCATGGTCTGGTCCAGCGAGGGCTGGCTGTCGCCGGAAGGCAGGTCAGGGCGCGTGTAATCCCGGCTCTTGTCGTTGTTGTACTTCACGTTGAGGCTGGTGAGCTTGGAGAAGTCGATGCGGAGCGTGCAGCAGGCGTTGTAGATGTTCTGTCCGTCCAGCGACTGCGGGGAGAGCCCGTGAGCGGCCTGTGCACAGCCCGGGCTGCGCGCGGGCCAGGCGGGGATCCCAGGGCCCCACTCACCAGCTTGGCGTGTTGGGCGCTCACAGGGTCAGCGTACTGCAGCAGTGCCTGGAACTGGTTATTCTTGGTAAAAGTGATGATTTTCAGAACGGAACCAAACTTGGAAAAGATCTGCGAGAGGAGGAACACGGTCAGCCTCTGCCCAGGGAGCCCTGAGGTCAGGACCAGGCCCTGAGCAGCCGCAAGCCCCCGGCCACCTCACCTGATGGAGCACGTCCAAAGTCACGGGGTAGAAAAGGTTCTCCACGATGATCCGCAACACCGGACTCTGGCCGGCCATGGCCATGCCGGCATCCACCGCGGCCGCCGAGGCGGCCAGGGCCAGGTTTCCTGACTGCACCGAGTTCACCGCCTGCAGTGCGGCCTGGGCCCGCTGTGGGGCAGAGAGACCGTTCCAGCCCCGAGTCCCACGTCCCCAGCCCCCGTGCTCACCCGCCCCGGCCCGGCCCGCTGCCCGGGCACGCACTGCCTGATTGGGCGAGCTGTCGGTCTTGAGCTCCTTGTGGTTGGAGAACTGGATGTAGATGGGCTGGCCGCGCAGCACGGGCGTCACGGACGTGTAGTAGTTCACCATGGTGTTGGCAGCCTCCTCCGTGTTCATCTCGATGAAGGCCTGGCAGGGCGAGGGCATGAGCCGGGCCCAGACCCCCGGGCCCTCCTGGGAATGGGGGCTCACCCGGCGGAGGCAGGTACCTGATTTTTCCCTTTCAGCATCAGGAGATTGGTGACCTTCCCAAAGGGGAGCCCCAGGGAGATGACCTCGCCCTCCGTCACGTCGCCCGGGAGCTTCCGGATGTGGATCACTCTGGAGGGCACGCCCGCACTTCTGTTGTCCCCCTTAAACTTCTTGCTATCGTTCCCATTTGCTGCAAAGAGGAGCAGTTTGTAGGGCACAGAGCGCCACGCGGGTCCGATGAAGCCAGCTTCCTTCCGGACTGCCAGGCCACAGCAAGGACAGGGCAGCCCCCACGCCTGGTATCCACCTCGCCTGTCTGACCGTCCACAGGGAAGTCAGGTGAGAGAGAACTGGGCTCCAGGGCATAACGGCCAGGACCAATTCACCCAAGTGTCCTCCAAAGCAGCAGAGCACGCGTGGACGGACAGGAGAACCCCCCCCGCCCAAGCCAGGAACCGGGGACTGCGCTCGGGGTTACCTGCAGAAGCCGAGTTACTGCTCATGATAAAGGGTCCGTTAGTGACGCACGCAGAGAAAAGCTCGTCGGATCCCCTCTGGAAAGAGAGAGGGGGTGTGTGAAGCAAAGCAAAACACCAGAGGACCCCCCCCCCAAGACCCCCTGTGCCCACCTCTCTGCTCCAACCTGGCTTTAAGACGATACCCGAAGCTGGGACCATTCCTCCCTCGCCACGGCCTCATGGTCCTAACCCCAAGACACTGCTCCTCTTCCAAGGGTGGCGTGGGGGACCCGCCACCTACAGGTACAGGGGCTTTGCCCGTATGTCACTGTCATTCCACATTCTGCCAACCCTCCGTGTGCGCGGACAGGGCTGCATGGGGACGAGCCCTACCCCACTGTCCTAGAGAGCTCAGCTGTAGCCCTGCCCGTGTCAAGACTGGGGGACCATCTTCGACAACCACAGGGCCGCTGGCAGGCCCGGGGAACAAAGCCCCCTTGTCCCGCGGCAGCCACTCGGCTCAGCCACAGGAGCCTGCCCTATTTTCCAGGCGTCTGAAGGAACCTGAGCCTTGCCCTCACGGCTTTTGGACAGACAGAAATACTACCTCTCGATGCAGCGGGCGGTGCCATCCGGTGAGGGGTGGGGGCCCTGGGGGAGCCCACGAGGGCCTGAGGAACCCCAAAGGCCCGTTTGTGTACAACATCTGGGACGTGTGGCCCGCCGCTGTCTCTCCACAAGCGTGCGCACCTGCTGATCTCAGTGTGGCGCACGTCGGACAGACCCGGGGCCTAGCGAGCAGGCAGCCATCCCTCCCACGGAGGCCCGAGGACAGAACCACTCTCGACAAGAGCCACACGAAACGTGGACTTGGCTCCCGCCTAACACTTCTGCCCTCTGCAGGCCAGACCCCAGGACTGAGATCTGTGTCCTGGGCTCCATGACCAGGAACCAGGAGTAACTCCTCAAGGAACATCTGGATGCAAAGCCGGGAGCCTGAGAGAGTCTCGAGGCCCAGCGCCGCAGCAGGGACGGGGACGACCAGCCCACCCGGGCCGCCAGCAGCCTCACCCCGTCTCCCCCAAACCGCCTTTTCCACCTGCGTGTCTCAAGGACACCGCGTCTCCACCCCTCCCCCGCACCGCCTGCTCAGCCTCGCACAGCCACCCAGTGATGCTCAGGGGCCTTCCCCGCAGCTGGTGCTGGGGCGCCCAGCAACCCCTCAGAACCTCCACGCCCAGCAGCCCGCGAGAGCAGCACAGGGAAGGCCGAGACGCTTACAGACTGCCCTCTGGGACAAGGACCGGGAATGGCTGACCCATGTGGCTCAGAGAGCTCCAGCAGGCTTGTCCCCAGACCCAGGCCCCAGGATAGGCCGGCACCTGCACAAGGCCTCCCAGCCCACAACTCTGGAGGCCGCAGGCCCTGGGCTGCCACTCAGAGGCCAACAGCCCACAGGTCGGAATCACAGCTCACAAAGAGGAACAAACTGTAAGACTTGGTCCCGCGCGGAAGTCTGACGCGATGGAGCACATTAAAAATCACCTCCCAGCTGCCGCTGGCCTTCAAGTCCGGTGACGCCCACGCCCAGGACCCAGAGCATTTAGGACACTCACCAAGGGGACGCACGTCCAGATCCCACTAAACAGAGCCATAGCAAAGCACCTTCTGTCTCTGGCCTCAGGGACCCTGACCTGCCCTCACAGGTTCACAAAGGACTCCCCACCACCCCGTCCGCTAGCCATGCAGCCTTCGAAAGAGCTTTTGGGCGCCTGCCTCTGACCAGGAGTGGGTGGGGCTGTGACTTCCAGGAGCAGCAGCATTCCTGGCCCCCCTGGCCCCCTGCAACCATGTCCTGAGGACCAAGTGCCCACTTGTCAGCTCCCGCTCCCATCCCCCACCCCCAGGACACAGGTCCAAGGTGCTCAGTAGCACCTTATGGCACTGGGACAAGGGGCTCAAGGGCGACTGCCCGCAGGGACAGACCCCACGCGCAGCTGGGCTAGGCCAGGCCCTCCTCCTAGCCAGCACTGGGGAGGCCCCACTGGCATGTACCCTGGAGCTCATCTAGGATCAACAGGATGAGACCCTCAAGCGTGTACTCGCTCCTGAGCTCGGGGCCGCGACAGCAGCGGGGAACCACCTCTCCCACCGAGAGCGAAAACCTCGACAGCACCCCCTTCCCGCACAGCTGGCCACATCCTCCCCTGCAGGCTGGGCACAGGTTCGAGGGGCAGGGCCCGGGCAGAGCGCCTCAGCCCCCACCCCAAGCAGAACGCCCCCAGGGTTTCTGTCGTTCAGCTCTGATTCTGGAAGCAAAGGTCCCCTGGGAACGGGATGGCCAAAGTGGGGCCACTTCAAGGACAGCCCCTGAAGAGCTGCTCCAACTGGAGAGCGGCTCCCAAAGAGGGAGGATTACTCGCCACCCAGACATTTTCTGCGATTGTTACAAACGCTCCAGACGAAAGTCCCTTGCCCTCTCCTGCCGCCAAACAGGTTTTATCTGCAGGAAGATCGGGACAGGCAGCACGTGAAGACAAAAACCCACTTGGGAAAGTGAAACCCAGCCCAGGCATCATGGCCGGCTGACCAGAAAGCATCTGGCTGCCGGCTCCAGTGACCTGAGCCCCCAGCAGGGAGCTCAGGAACCTCGACCGTGGAGGGGGGACACCCCCGGCTGCCAGCCACCGCCAGGACAGAGCTGGTAACCGGGGAACCAGCAGTGCTCGCCATCAGCCCCAGGATTCCCGGAGGTCACACACAGGCCTGGTCCTCCACTGGGGGCAGAATCACCCCGGCCCCACTTCCTGTGCAGAGAGCGCGCCCCGCCCCCCCCGCCCCCCCCCCCGTTTGCTTTCTCACTCTTCCCACTCCTGCGCAGAGACCACAGGGCTCTCCTTTCCCCTCACTTCGAAAAGGCTACGGATTCCTTCACAGCAAAAGCTATCCCATCCGCACCACCACCAGAAGCAGCCCCGACTGCCCTCCAGCCCCACCACCCACCCCACAAACCACCCAGGGCATAGCCAGACTTTGACGCGGCCCACGTCACACCGGGGGCGCGCAGAGCCTCCGTGGGCAGATGTCCCCTCAGCCCCACTGGGCAGCCGCTTCAGCCTGAGTGGGTGCAAGCAGGCCTCTTGGCGGAGGAGAGGCCTGGAAGGCCCAGCCCGGGACGGGTGTGACGCCGCTGGGCCAGGCCACACGGGGGCACTGGAGGCGAGCAGACGGGCCCACGCGGGTCAGCACACTCAGGCTGAGCGAGCGTGAGGAGGAACCGGAGCCAGAAGCGCCTACCTTCGTACCAACTGCTATATCTGGGACAATGCTGTAGAGAGAAAGAAAGGACAACAGTTAGCCAGGTGTGCTGCCACCTCAGCAGGCGGGAGAGGCCGTCCCTGTCCCAGGGATGTTGGGAGGCCCCCCCACGGCCACCGGCGTGGCCTCTGGCCGCACAACATCCCCCTCCGAGGCCCTCTGCTAAGGAGACTGCAGAAGGTGGAGAAGTGAGCGTGTTCTGTGTAACCTCAACTTGAAAAGGAGCCACGTTGTCTCCCAGCAGGACCCCAGACCCCGCCTCCGGACCTGCCCCAAACAAAGGCACCCCTGCAAAACCCCAGGAGGGACCCTTGACGCGGAGGCTCAAGTACTGTGGTCTGTTTCACGGAAAACGGAAGCACTCCAGGAACGTTTTCAAGCGGGCAAGGAGACTCACAGGCCCTGGGGTCAGACCCCTGGATCTGGGGGGCAGGGACTCGACGCTGCAAGGATGGAAGGCTGGGGGTAGCTCCGAGGAAGCGGTCACATAAAATTAACACCGGTTACTCATCAACCTGGTTCCGCGTGCCTGGACTTTCTCCCCGCCTCAGGCTGAGGCGGGCTGCACGGAAGGCGGGAGGAAAACATGGCTACCGGGGCAGGGTTCCCACAGCCCTGGCCGCCTCCGCTCTCAGTACCATCCAAGGGCACTGCCGCGGCACCTACACACGGACCAGGTCCTCGCCAGCTCTCGGGCATCATTCCAGGAAGGGGTTGATCCAGCCGTGTGCCAAGGCCTGGAGGCCCCTGGACAACCCACCCGAGTCGCCACGACGGCCCCAGCCTGGCCAGGGAAAGGCTGTCCCCACTCGGACACCGCAGGGGCCCTGGGGCACCTGTGCCCCCCACCCCGGACAAATCCCAGCTTCCTGTGCTACTTTCCTCTTTGGCTCGGGGACCTCCCGGTTCCCTCCCTCCTGCCCTCGGGGAACCGAGCTTGCAGGACCCAAAGCACCGCTGCGGTCGTGGGGTCCACACCCCTCACCGGCCCGTTCTCAGCTGTTCGGGTCCTTCACAGCAGGGCCTTTACCTCCCACCATCAAATCACAACCAAAAAAACCTCCCACGCACAGATCATCAACCGACTTTTAAAAAGCCTTCTCGAGCCAAAAAAACGCCGCCCAGAGAACCCCGAAGAATGAAAAGCACGCAGCTTCCGCGCTGACCCGGAGCGGCTCCGGCTTCCCACTCCCGGGCAGGGCCTCGCGCGATCTCCGCAGAGACGGCCTCTCTGCGGGGGTCGGGGGCCCTCCGCGAGCAAGGCCACGGCACTGCCGAGACCCTGCGGCCGGCGCCCCGCGAGCAGACCGCGCTCCTGCTCCAGGCCCGAAACCGATCATTTCAAACCCGAGGCCCCGGCACACGTGACCCTGCAGGCGTCGAGCGCCCCGCCCGGGGGTCAGCCCAGGGGCGAAAGCAGGGCGCGCTCGGAGCTCGCGATCCCGAGGCGAGGCCGCGCCGCCCGCGGGACCCTCCGGCTCCGGAAGCCGCGGCCCCCGCCCCGGCCCGCGGGGAAACGACGAGGGGCCCGCGCCCACCCCTTCCCCCCGAACCAGCAGCCCAGCGCCCCAACACAAAGGTGCCCTCCGACACGGGCACGTCGGCCCCGCGTCCCGGGACCTGCGACGAGCCAGCGCCACCACGGCCCCGGCCCGAGCGGCTGCCCCGCCGCCGGAGGCTCCGCCCGCGGGGAACGGCCGGCCCGGAGCGCCCCCCGCGGGCGGGAACAAAGGGGGGGGCGGGGGGACCGGGCGCGCGGCCATCCTTTGTGGGTAGACGGGGAGGGGCCCGGCGGCCGGCGGGGGCGGAGGAGGGCCCGCGCCCTTCCGGGCAGGAAGGCGGCGTCTCCCTGCCGCGCCCGGCCCCCCGGCGGGCGGGGGAGGCCCAGAGCAGAGTCCGCGCGGCGGGAAAGACCGCGCACGCGCAGAGCCCAACGGCGGAGGGGGGGTGGGGACGCGGAGAGCTGCGCACGCAAGCGCGGAGGCTCGACGGGGAGCGGGAAGGGCCACGCCGGGCAGGCGAAGGGGGTACGGGGAGCGGGAAGGCCCACACGGGGCGCGCGAAGGCTGGCGCGTGCGTGCGGGGCAGGGACGGGAAGCGGGAAGGGCCGCGCGGCCGCCGCGTGCGTTCGGGCTGAGGGGCGCGGGGGCCGGAAACGGGCAGGACTCGGGCCCAGCCCACCCCCTCCCAGCCCAGGGGTCACTGCCCGCCTGGCGGCCGCCGGCAACCTCCCCTGCGGCCGCGCCCCAGGCCCAGGGAGAGGAGGACCCCCGGGGGCGCCCGGGAACCCGGGCGGAGGCGGAGCGACGCGCGGCCCGCGGCCCCGAAGATGCCCGGGCGGCGGCGAGGGGAGGGATGGAGCGCGAGGCGGCCGTCGGGGAGCGCGGAGAGACAATACTTACCCGTCCATTGCACACGGAGGAGACCCGCAGGGGACGGAGTGGAGGCGCCGGAATAGCAGGAACCGACCCAACGGCTCCGAGTTATAGACTCACAAAATGGCGGAGACGCCCGAACACGTCCCCCGCGCGCTCTGCCCATTGGCTCCCGCCACGGGGAGGGGGCGGGGCGGGCGCCGCGGGTCCCCGCCAGCGCCTCCCAAAGGCTCGGAGGCTGCCGGGGAGGGTGGAGCCAAGAGGAATGGCAGGCGGCCATTGGGAGAGGCGGCCGTCCGTCAGGGCTCGAAGCGGAAACGACCCGTGGAGACGGGGGAGGGGAGAGAAGGCGGGATCATATCACGGAGGCTGAGCCAGTGAGCGAGCGGCTCTCCTGCGTGGGGCTTTGCGAGAGAAGCCATCTTGAGAGTGGGTACGTGGCGAGTCAGGCGACGCGAAGCGCGCTTTCCACCAGGCTGCCGCCATCTTGCAAATGGGCAGGGGCCGTCCACGGGCTTGAGGGTGGGGGTCGCCATCTTGGGGTCGGGCAGGGAACCTGTGAGGCTCCATCTTGCTTTAGGGCACGTGGCTGAAAAGGCTGGTTCGCCCCGAGCCCTTCCTCCTAGGTTGGCACGCGGGGAAGGGGAGGCCGCTTAGCCGGTCTCAGACTAGCCAGGGCTCCGTCTGCGCGGCTGGTCTCCGATATCGAGAGCGTGCTGTGGTGCGGGATGGTCCCCGACGGTCCTCCCGCCCTGCCCACGTTGGGGGGCTGCGCCCCGGGCGCGCAGAGCGGCGTCCCGCCGTCCTGGGCTATGCAGGACCGGCTGCGTCTGGACCTCGGCGGCCAGGGAACGGCCTGAACGTGTTTCCGAGAACGCTGACGGCAGAGAGGGTCGTGCAGGGCCCTAGGGCGGGCCGCGCGCGGACCCGGGAGGCCGCCCCGGGAGGCCGCCGGGCGCGGAGGCCACCGCCCTGATGCCCTTCGCTGTGCGTCGGTGCGGAGGAGGGGGTTTCCAGTCCGGGCCGGACCGGAGAGCGGGGAGGAGTGACCCCTGCTGCCCTGGGTGGAAGCCCGGGCGCCCTGCGTCAGGCCGGCTTCGCTGGAGCACCAGACCCCGCGCCACCGAGGCTCGACACACCTGCACGGAGGCCTCCCGGCCTGTGGCCCCTGGACAGGCCATCCAGCCCCAGAACCGCTCACCGGGAGTGTCCCGGTGGCTTTAGGAGGGTCTCTGACACACTCGCGCGGATTTGCTCCCTCCCGGTCTGCCCCTTGAGCCCGGCCGTGGGTGCCGCTGCTGGTCTTCCTTCCCTGGGCACTGGACAGCAGCGGGGAGCAAGGGGACATGGCAGTGTCACGGCCCCCGAGGGGGAGAAGAGCGCAGCTGGCACTGGAGAGTGTAGGCTGTCAGAAGGTGCTGAAACGCACTCCCACCACAGCCCGGCCAGGGGTCCTGCTGCAGGGCCCCCCCCCCCACCACTGGCCTCATTTACACAGGCCTCCTGTGAGGCTGACCCTTTTGGGGAGACTCCTGCTAAAATACCCCACGGCCTTTCTCTGATGTGCCCCGAGGTGGCTGAGGCGTCACCTCTCATTGCCCTCGGCACCCATTGAAATCCAGGCCAGGGTCAGGCGGAGAACCTGGCGGGGAGGCCAGGAGGCCACACCGGGAGCAGCCTGCGGCTGAGATGGGGTCCTCTGTGTCTCAGGTCGCCCCCGAGTCTTGCTGGTTGCTGGACCCCAAGGTGAAGGGGCCAGGGCCTCTGGTGAGAATCCATACTGACCACGGTTAGGAGAGCCGCAGGCCGGGGGCCTGTGACACAGATGCACCGTCCTGACTACGCCAGCGCGTGTGGGTCAGATGCCTGGCGATGGGGAGGGCCGGGGGGCGCCCTCTGGGGATCCTGCCAGTCCTTTGTGCCCCAGCGTGGTGTACGGATCAGATGGACGCCCCGACTTCAGTAGGAGCCGGCCCGGCCTCCGCTTTCTCCCACCGCAGCCTTGCCCGCCAGCTGCTTCCCTCATGAATGATTCAGGGATGACCGTGGACCAGCGATCACCTCGTGTTCGTGTTCGTTAGAGAGTTTTGAAAAGGGTCCTCTCCATGGCAGAAGCAAGGGAGGGAGGAGCCAGACGGGGCTGGGGAGGGCCAGCATCCCGGGCCTGGCAGGGAGACCTGCTGGGGCCCCATTCCTCTCTTCAGATCAGAAGGGGGAGGGGGGGGTGCCTTGGTGCCTCAGTTTACTCCTTTGTCAAAACGAAGAGGCAGGACCAAGCCAGTCCTCCCTTGTCTCCCCGTGGGTTTTCCCTTGTGTTTCAAGTGGAAACGGTTAATGGTTTCAGAATATTTATTCATGTGTTTGTTTATTCGTGCCTGGATTATAAAAGCAGTCGGGTGGGGGCAGGGGTCCAGGGAGTGGGCTCAGGGACGTCACCACATCTGCCTCCCAGCTTCTTGGAGCCATTCTCCATCCAGACTGTGTTCAAGCAGGGGCTGGGGAAACCAAGCAGGCTGCCCACAGCCCCTGCAAGCGGGAGCCCCACCCCTGCCCCAGCTGGGTGGCCGGGATACTGGCCTGGGCCACAGAGAGCTGGGAGGCAAAACCAAAATGGCCTACTCTGGCCTGATGACACACCAGAGCCTGCCTCCTGCCCTGTAGAGGGGGGCCAGACTCCCCAGTCCCAAGGCTTTGAGCCCATCCTCCTCTTCCATTACGGTGGGGGTGGGAGCCTCTGGCTTCTCCCTCCCCTTCCCCTGCCAGGCCCTGCCCAGCCCCCAGCCCCTGGGGGAACCCTGGCCCTGCAAGGTCCTTCCCGTGAATTGTCATGGTCACCTCAAGGGCCTTCTCATCCCGGACCCCATTCCAGATGCGGCCACTCCCCTCCACAAACCCAAGAACCCTCCCTCTCTCCAGGGCCTGCCCTCGAGCTGTCTCTTTGCCCCAGACAGCCTGACTCGTACCTCCTTGAGGGCTTTCCTGTTGCAACTGTTTAATCCCCAGCTAGGAAATACTTTCATTTCCTTTTCCCACATACAGAGAGGTTGGGTGAGCTGCCTGAGCCTCCCAGCCTGTGAGAGGCCCCACCCGGCTGGATCCAGGCCACTCCACCTTGGCTGGGGGGCTGCAGCGGGTGGGGCGGACGGTCTGGCCGGCCGAGGGCTCAGCCCAGAGTTACCATGAGACCCAGCAACTCCGCTTCCAGGCCGTGCACCCAACCCTCGCCCTCAGCTGCAGGACTCGGCCAAAAGGCAGAGGAACCCAGTGTCCACCGGCAGGTAAGCGGTGGACAACCAAGGTGCCCCCCCCACACGCGGGAGCGTCCCGCGGCCACGAGCAGGAGCGAGCTGCCCCGGGGACCGACCCCGAGCCCATGTCGCTCAGGGAGGGAACCAGTCCCCGCGTGTGACACCACCAGACCAGGCCCCTCCACGAAGGGAAGGGGGCTGGGGGGGCTGGGGCTGGGGAGGGGCGGGGGGCGACGGGCGACGGCCTGAATTTCTTTCCTGCATATTCTCAGGCTGGCTACGGTGAGACTTGCACAGCTCTGCGTACCTCAAAAGCCACTGGACTTTGAAAGGGTGAGTAAGGGCGTGAATTACGTCTAATAAAGGTGCTTTTGAGAACTTCCTGTGACACCGGGAACGCCCTCCTCTGGGGAGGACGGGTGGGCAGGGCCGCCTTGGAACACGGGCAGGCCGTGTCTTACTGAGTCGCCGGTGTGCTTCCCCCGGAGCCCAGGCCGTCCGTCTCCCGTGTGTTTACCTGAGAGAAACGTGTAGGAACGGGTCGCAGAAGCCGGGATGGGAGACGGTACTGGCCGAGGGCGTGGGGGGGCATCTGGGGACGAGGCTCGGTGGTGGGAACAACGGGCCGGATGTAAGTTATAGCTTAGTACAAATTCGGCCGAGGAAATACTGTTGATTGTCCCTCTTCCACGAAGTCCCCACGGCACGGGATGGCTGAGCCTGGGGAAGGGCGCTCCGCGGGAAGCGGGGGGGTGGGGGGGGAGCCTCCGGCCACAGCATCACCCCTGCCCGTCCTCGCATGCAGGTCTGTCGAGAGACACCTGACGGGGCGCCGTAGTGACTCATTAACGTCAGGTCACAGGTGACGAGCACCACAAACGCGTCCAACATGCGCATCTCCTCCAGAGGGCACGTGGCGGCCTCCTTGGGGCCGGGGACATGTGGGGCCGACCTAAAGCACTTGCCAAAAGCACAAACGTGCAAAACACATGCGCAAACTAGCCCGCAGATAGGGGTCTTCTCGGGCTCCGTCAGTGAAGCATCTGCCTTTGGCTCGGGTTGTGGTCCGGGGGTCCTGGGATCGCGCCGTCCGGCTCCCTGCTCAGCGGGGAGCCTGCTTCTCCCTCTGCCCCTCCCCCCCGCTCATGCAATCCCTCTCTCTCTCAAATAAATAAAATCTAAAAAAGAAAGAAAGGCCCCTTCCTTCCAGCCTGAGCTGACCCCACAAGGCCTGGTTCCCCCCAGCAAGACCGTGCTCAGCAGCTGCCCGCGGTGGCCTCGGGAATGACCGCAAGCTCACCCGGAGCATCCAGCCAAGACAGACTTGACAAACCTGCGAAGAGCTTGGATAAACGCCTTTGCAAATACAAACAAACCCCAGGGCTCAGGGACTTTGCAGGTCCAGAGGCCGTGCAGAATGCGAACCTACCGTATTTTGAGTCTGCGTTACCCAGTAAAGCGGTCCGTGGCCCCACGTGGCTGTTTAAACCACGTTAATCACAACCCAAGTGCGACCAGCCGTGCCGATCCCGGTCACACCAGCCGTAAACTCCGGGGTCTGCACCAGCACAGGTGGGAGTCCCACCCACAGCCGGACACGGCGGCTTCGTGCCTTTCCTCACGCTTCTCTGCTTTGCGGGACCCCGTCTCCCCCATCCGACGCCCCTTCCAGTCTTTCAGGCCCCCACACGTGGGCGGGCGGTGGGGCCGAGGCGCAGGCTAGATGTCGTCCCAAAGAGCTGAGTGGAGGGAACAGCATCGAAGGCAGAAGGAACAGTAACCTAGGGCAGCGGAGGGTCTTGGGGGGGTTGTGCTGGGCGGCTGCGCCGCAGAGAGGGCCGCGCGCAGACACTAACCAACAAGGCGGGAACGTCCGGTAAGACCCTGGGGAGCCCCACGTCTCAGCCGCATGGCCCCGCCGCAGACACCCGAGTGCCCCGGCAGCCGGAGGGGCTAGGGGGCGGCCGCGGGAGGGCACATGCGTGCAGGGAGGGCCCGGGGAGACACACCACGGGCTGGGAACCCACGGGCTACGTGTGTTTTCAGGGAAAGCGCAGAGACACGTGAGGGCCGGCCAACCTGCACTCAGGAGGGGGGCTCTACGGAGTCGCGGGCAGGCGGTTCCCGGCTCTGGGAGGCCTGTGCAGGCCTGCGCTTGCGGGCGGGCATCCGAAGACTTACAGCTCCCCGCACGAGACCGCTTTTCCGGCAATGGCCTCAGTGAGACACAGTTTACACACCACGATCGCCCCGTGTGTGTTGTACCGTCCACGGTCCTTACGCTCTCCCAGGGTCCCTCGACCACCAGCTAATCCAGAACCTTCCATCTCCCCAAAGGAAGCCCCGTCCCCATCAGCCGTCAGTTCCCAGCCCCGCCCCCAGCCCCCAGCCCCTGTGAGCCCCCTCCCATCCCGGGGACGTGTCACACAAGGGGACTCGCTCGCGGCTCAGGGATGCTCCCACATGCGGTGTGTGTCCATTCGTCCCTTGGTGGCGTCCGGGCTGTCCCACATCACGAGCCGGACGCGTGTGCAGGTTTCCGTGTGGACGCCTGTGTCCTCTCACTTCTGAGTGGATTTGGTTTGCGTTTCCTGTGGCAGCTGCAGCAGGGACCCGCAGGCCCAGCCGCTCTGGGGAGACTAGGGGTTCCGAGGCCGGTGGTGGAGTGGGGGGTGCCAGAGGCCTGCTGAGGCCGCTCTCCGCGGCGCGCAGACGCTGTCTTCTGCCCGTGTCCTCGCGGGCGTCCCTGTGTGTCATTTTGTTCTCTTTCCGTAAGGACGCTGGTCACGCGGGCTCAGGGCCACTCTCATGACCTCAGCCGGACTTGGTCCCCTCTGTAAAGACCCTGCGTCCCACATGGCCCTCCCCGGGGCTGGGACTCCCTGTGTTTTGAGGTGACGCGGCCAGCCCAGAGCAAACACCCAGGAGTGGACTCACTGCGTCCCACGAGAACTCCATGTCCAAACTTTTGAGGGACCTGCGGACAGTCCTCCCCCATGGCTGCCCCGATCTGCCACCCACCAGCCGTATCGAGGGCTCCTGTCCCTCCAGCTTCGCTGGACATCACTGCTGCGGTCCCCCTGGTGTCCCGGGATCCCGTCCCGACCCCACGGGATTTCCGTTGTCCTTCTGCGTCGGACCTTCCGGGCCGGGACCCTGAGTCCACTGTTCCTCGTGTGGGTGCCCTGGGAGGTCGGAGGGGGGCCGGCCGGGGGTCCCGCAGGACGTCCCCAGGCTGCATTCGTCCCATCAGGGGTCCCTGCTGCCCACGCGGCTCCTGCCTGCGGACGCTGGCTGCGTCTCCTGGCCGGCTGTGCTGGCCGGGTCCACACCATCCTCGTGGGGAGGGGTCGCTCTGCGCCACCCATGTGGGGGTCCAGGGTCTCTCTATCGAGGTGCTGATGGCAGAGACGCAGGCCCAGAGGCCCGTGGTCATGTCGGATGTCTGTTGGGCAGTGAGCCGCGGGGAGGTGGGCACGCGCAGGACCACAGGTAGCAACATGGGCAGCTGTGCGAGCCCCACAGGAAGTGGCCACTGCAAGAGAGCGAGGCAGGAAGGGGACAGCTGCTCTGAACCCGGGGTGCAAGCCAGTCCCTGGGGAGGCAGGGGCGAGAGCACAGGAGGGAACCACAAAGGTCTGTGGTGGGTTACATCATGGCCCCCAGCACATGTGTCCACATCCTGGTCTCCAGCTCCATAAACGCGACCTTATTTGGGAATAGGGTCTTTGGAGATGGAATTAGGTTATGATGAGGTGGCCTGGGAGGCGGGCGGCCCTGAGGCATCGCCCAGTGTCCTGGTAAGAGGGAAATTCGGACACAGACGCAGGCAGAAGCTGTATGATGACAGAGGCAGGGATTGGGGGAGGTGGCCCTGACCCTGGGGGCACCGAGGTTGGCGGCGATGCCAGGCCACCCTTCCACACAGAGCCGGCCACCCACACCTTGGTGCTGGTGTCCAGCCTCTGCACTCGTCCTACGGAAACCCCTTCTGCCGGCTCGCGGCCCTGGGTAATGGTGCCGGGCCCCAGGAAGCCTGGCTGGGGGGCTGGGCAGGCGGGACAGAGGCTGTGAAGGGGGAGCAGAGCCGCTGGCCTCCTCAGTTCTGCAAAATTCATGACAAGGAAGATGTCTCGATTATGGGGCCGGAACGTGAGCCGAGTGGTAAGCGATCCCGTGGCCACCTGCTCCCCTGCCCCCGCCTGTCCACGGGGTCACAGGCACAGAGGGGCCAGCCACCCCCACCGCCCCAGCCCCAGCCTGATGCGCTGTGACCCCCCCGTGGGGGCGCCGTGGCTCCTGTCACTCGGGGCCTGAGACCCATTCTCAAAGGGTCCGACGGGTCCAGGCCGGCTCCGCGCCCACCGGCCGGGGCAGGGACATCTGTGGTCATGCTGGGGGGCTCCAGGCCTGGGGGCAGGGCGGAGTGGCCCCCCCAGAGCAACCTGCCCCAAGTGTCCTTAGGGGTCATGCACCCCAGCAGTTGGGCCCCCGTGTCAGGGGTCAGGGGTTCCTGGTCCGAAGCTGCTTCTGGAAGGGCCCAGGCACAGAGGAAGAACTGTCCCCCACCCCAGGTGGGCCTGGACTCTGGACCGAAAGCCGAGCAGCCGCGGGGTTCATGAGGGGTGACATGTGAGACCCGTGACACCAAGCCCCTCACTGGGGCCACATCAATATTTTATAGCGGGATGGACACCTGAGCCCACACGGCGGGCAGCTGCCCCTGGGCTGTAGGGACACCTGCCTGGGCCCAGGCCAGCCCCCCCCCCCACGGTTTAAAGGCGCCGGCAGGTGGCTGATGCCAAGACCGCTCCTTCCCACAGCAGAGACGCTGTGTCCCCATCTGCCTTTGTCCGGGGCCTGAGGGATGGGCGCTGGGCTGGGGGGCGCACCCAAAGGGGCTTGGTGAGGCCCGTCCTGCACCCGCCGGGACGTCTGCTCCCGGCTGCCTGGGAGGCCAGGGGACTCAAGGGACAGGAGGGGCCGAGCCACGGGCTCCAGATTCCAGGGTGGCCCTGGATGGACATCTCTGCCCAGAGGCTGGCCAGACGACAAGCTGCACCATGAGAAGGGGCGAGGGCCGGTCACACACGTGGGCCCGGATGTCGGGGCTAGAACCCCCGTCCCCGCCCGGCAGGATGTCCGTTCCTCCGGAGGCTAAACACGGTCACGTTCGACCCTGACACGGACGGTGTGTGGTTCCACGCGTGTGACATGCCCAGAGCAGGCTCCTCCATGGACGGGAAGGGGCTCGCGGGCGCTGGGAGCTGGGGGTGGCCGCTGACAGGGACGGCGCTTCTCGTCCTTCCTCCGGCTGTTTGTCCCCATGTGTCCTCCAGGAACTTAAAATCCGTTTGTCGGATGCCGCGTGCGCCAGGCGGTGGCACAGAGGCCGGCGGGAGGCCAGCGAAACGCCCCGAGCCCGCGAGGCCTGCCTCTGGCACTGGGGGGACGTCCTGGCAGGATGGGGCTGTAGCTGCTCGTGCCTCCTGGAGGACGAGGGCAGTGGCTCGCCGTGGACCGTGCGCAGACCGCACGCACGGCCCGGGGCCGCGGGTACCTCCCGAGCCATGGCTGAGAATGACCTGGCGTCCCGAAGACCTGTCACCCTTGTGCTTTCTGGCCACACGGCCCTCTTCCCTCGGTTCTGAAACCGGCCCCGGAGCCTTTCGTGTCCCCTTCGCCTCGATACGCCTGAACCCAAGCCCGGCTTCGGCTAGCTGACAGTTGCCCCGGGCCGCGCACGCTCGGCACCAGACTTGGCTTCTCGATGTGCACGCACACGACTCGTGGGGGCCACGGGCCGCGGCCAGCCCTAAACCCAGGCGCTGGTCAGCACACCCATGCTTCTGGCCCCCCCGGCCCCACATTCCACAGGGCCATGAGCCTCCCCAGCACAGACGGCCTAGGCCCTGCCAGCCGTCTGATCCTCTGGCCTTCGGCCCCTCCCTTCAACCAGCCTGTTAGCCAAGAGCCTTCCTATCTGAACAGCAAAGGCCAGCAAACAACATGAAGAAAAGCCCAGGAGGGCTGAGGTGATAGTCTTTCTTTCCCAAAACCCAACGTCCTTATTTTATTTATTTATTTTTTTTAAAGAAAGCTACATTTTGCCTCCTACCCCAAGCTTCTCTGTCCAGCCAACAGGGTTTAAATTCCCAGACGTTCTTCTGGTGGAAAAATCTAGAATCAGGAGGGCAGGTGCAGGCCCCCTAAGTCAGATTCTGTGCCCTGCCTTGTTTTCTTGGCTACTTCCTTTTTGCTGAAGATAAAATAGGTCCCGACAATAAAAACGAACCTACTGAGATGGCGTGTTTATCTCCAAAGGCCTCTGGACTCCGGAATGTTCTTGTGTCATTTCCAGATATTGTGTGGGGTTCCGGCAGAGTGCATGGACAGAGCCGGGCCATGCCCGGGCCACGGGTCCAGAGACACGGTGTCTTAAAAAGCCTGTGTTTCTCCAACAATCCGCAAACCTCGTGGTTATTTCTTCTTGTGACACATGTCTCTGGAACCTTCCGTGGGGGTTTGTTTACACCCCAGACTGGGCAGAATTGAAACCACGGGGACCTCCCACCCGGACCCCCAACTGCCCTGACAAAGACACACACTTGCTTACCATGCTCAGGTCTGCGGGGTGATAATTTCTTATCAAAGACTCACACAGGGAGTAGAAGGGGGCCAGAAGGAGGGTTTGGGGCCCTTTTGATTGCTTTTTTGTTAATAATTCTCTTTGCTTCTCCGCAGGGAGCGAGGAGAGGCTGGAGGGAGCCTGGGTGGGCCCTGGAGACCCCGTGGGAGGGGAACGGGCCCACATGCCTGGCATTCCTCCTCTCCTTCCCACATTGTTTGTTTGTTTGTTTTAAATTAGGGCCGCCAGGAATTCCATTTCCTTTCAGATTCTGCTAGGACTTTGTAACCCTCGGAGAACCAGCGCCTGGCCTGGCCTGGGCACAGAACATTCCAGTACCCGCCAGGCTACATCCCCTCCCCCAGACGCCCCCCAGGGAGACCAATTTTCCTTGGACTGCATGCAGCTGGCCACAAGCCCCCTGGCCCCGCGGTCCCTGAGCCTCCCCCGTCAGCCTCCCCCGTCAGACCCAGACACCCCTCCGTGTCCCCCCCAGCTCTGGCTGTAGCAGGGGCCGCTCGCAGGCGGGGCTGGGCTGTGGTCAACCCCAGAGCGTGAGTCCAGGGGCAGGGACACCACTGTGGACTCTCACGTCCACATCCAGCCTCCCCGGTGAGGAAACTGAGGCAGGTACTGAGCTCTGGCCCCGCGTGCCTGGCGCACACCCCAGTCATGTCTTTCCACAATGTCTGCCCTATCCAGTCATAAAGCAAAGTTCCCGCCATTCTTCTTTAAAGATTTTATTTATTTGAGAGAGAGAATGGTTATGAGCAGGGGGAGAGGGAGAAGCCAAGCAGGTAGCCCCACGCGGGACTCGATCCCATGACCCACGATCATGACCTGTGGGCAGGCAGACGCCTCCGGCCGAGCCACCCGGCGGCTCCAGGTCAGCCTCCAGGTGAAGCAGGCCCCGGGTTCCAGACTCGCGGACCTTTCGCCCAACGCCCAGCACGAGCCAAAGTCGCACAAGGGCAGGAGGGTGGCCAGCCAGACCCAAGCCCTCCCCGCGGGCGCCAGCGAGGGCGGTGGGGTCGGGCGGCTCACGGTGTCCCTTCTGCTCGGAGGACAGAGGGCAGAGGCTCCCCCGACTGCTCGGGCGGCAGCTGGAGTCTGACAGTTTGCCCCAAATCCTCCGCTTCTGAAGGGACTGGATGCGTCCGGGGCCTTTGCCAGCCTGCGTGGGTCGCTACTTATCAGGTTATCGGGTCTAGTGTTCTCTTGGCTGCTGGCACCCCCACCCAGCATGCGTGACCCTGTTGTGCCCTCTACACGCTGTCCTGAGTCCCAAGGTCCCTGGTGGGATGCCACCAGGCCCCACAGCCCCTGCTGAGGGTCCCAGAACCCAGCAGGAGGTGAGCGGGGCACTCTGGGAGATATGGGCTGCCCGCGGAGGGGTCACTGGGCAGGGGTCCCGCGGAGGGGTCCTGGGGGGGGTCACTGGGCAGGGGTCCCGCGGAGGGGTCACCGGGCAGGGGTCCTAGGGAGGGGTCACCGGGCAGGCGTCCCGCGGAGGGGTCCCAGGGAGGGGTCACCGGGCAGGGGTCCCACAGAGGGGTCCTGGGGAGGGGCAACGATGGTGGGAGATGTTTTACTGCCCAAATACTGACTGTATCTTTAAAATGTGGGCACGGGCGGCCCCTTACAGAGCTCAGGGGCCGGGTCCACGGGGAGCCCTTGACCTCGAGTTCTGCCGGTGGGCAGTGCAGGTGCCGAAGCCTCTTCCGCGAGCCCCCGACCTCCTCCTGGCAGGTAACATATGCCAGGCCTTGGCGCAAGCCCGCCAACCTCAGGGACGCTGGTTGAGATGAGGCTGTTCTTGGGAAGTGGGAGAATCGGGCCAGTTTTGGCGCACAATAGGGGCCGCCGCTCTCGCGTGGGGCCTGCGTCCGTTCCTGCGGCCCTCAGTAAGCCCAGCCCAGAGCTGCACGCTGGTCGGTCCCAGGGAGTGGCCATCAGCGTGGCCCCGAGCACCTTTCCTGTGTTTCCCTAGCTTGAGGGGAAATTCACATGTTGTAGAATTAACCATTTTAAGTGAACAATCCCGTGGCATTTGCTGCATTGACTATATTTTGCGACCTTGCCCTCTGTCTAGTTCCGGACGTTCCATGTCCCCAGCAGCAGCCTCCATCCCATCCCCGCCAGCCCCATTCCCGTGCGTGGAGAAGCCTGGTCTGGGCGTGTCCCACGCGTGGACTCACATCCGTGTGGCCTTCTGTGTCTGGTCCCCTCCCTGCGCGTTGTGGGCTCGGGGTCTGTCCCCGGGGCGGCGCATGGGGGCCTCGCTCCTGCCGGCAGCCGGGGACGCGCGGTGGAGGCAATCGGCTGGTGACAGGCAGACATTGGGTTTGTGTCTGCCTCTTCCGCTGCTGTGGACAGTCAGCTAGGGTTTTCCTGAGCAGCTGCTTTGAGTTCTTTGGGGAACACACCTGGAGGCAGGGTCATGAGACCCACGCGTTAATGCCCAGGCAGGCTGGGCCGTGACTGTCCCCGGGGCAAGAGCAGAGAGGACCCAGCTATGGCGCCGTGCCGCACACCCTCTGGGGCCCCGAGGGTGGCCACGCTTGCATTCCACACCACGTGGTTTTACCAATGCCTGACCAGCCAGAGTGGACGAGACGTAAACAGTGGCCTCCGCGTCCCCGGCCTTTTCCACTCGCCTTGGCAGGAAATGAGGTTTTGTAACTTCAAATGGGGAGTCTCATGCCGAACCTGCAGACCCGCTAAGAAACACCCTACCGAGGAACAAGGCCTAGGCTCCCAGCCGTCTGCCCGCTGCAGGGCAGGAGCGCTGAGCGGCGGCTCTGTCCCCCGCGGCCTGGACAGGTCAGGAACCGTGCTTCTGGCAGCCCTCGTCGTTGTCTGTGGACGGAGCCGAGCTCCTTCCCTCTGCCCTCCGTGTGGAAAACCTGAAGCCACGGTTGGCAGACTAGCTTCCCAGTGACTCATACATGAGCTTCCTTGCCTGTAAAATTTATGTCTAATTAAAACATGCAACATTTTACTTTAAACAACTTGGTCTGTCCAAATAAACCATTAGGAAAGTCAGAAGGCAAAGCACACACTAGGAGAAAATACTTGCAGTGCATAATCCAACAAAGGACTAGGGTCTAGAATATGTAAAGAACACCCACAAATCAATGACAAAACTCAAACAACCTAAATTAAGAAAATGGGCCAAAAACTCAAAGGGCCATGTGGTATGTGACCCCATTTATCTGAGATCCCTAAAACAGGCAAATTCATAGAGACAGAGAGCAGATACGTGTTACCCGGGGCTGAGGAGGAGGGTGGAGGGGGTGACTGCTAATGGGGACAGTGTTTCTTTCGAGAATGTTCTGCAAGTTGATGGAGGTGATGTCTGCAGAGCCTTGTGAGTGTCTGATCAGCCCCCAGACTCTACACCTTACAGTGGTTACTGGGTAGTTTGATGTCATGCCAATCTTCCCACAACTTGTAAAAGCAGGGCCAACGGAGGTAGCTGCCAACAGCGTCAGACCCGGGGCTGGGCGCCGGCCGCGGCTACTCGGGGCTGGCCGGTGTCTGCTGTTGTCGCTGCTGGGATCGCCTGGAAAGCTCTACTGCCGCATGACTGGCCCCACCCCCCAGATGAGGGACAGCAGCGGGATCCAGCGGCTTCTCCCACGCTAGGGTAATTCCAGGCTCCGGCCATGTGGCCCTGGATGCCTGCAGGGTCGGGGGGTCAGAGACCTGCCCCCCAGCCCTGGAAACAGCACCAGAGACTCATTCCCTCTCTGTGTGCGGAGCCCAAGGACGAGGCTGCCGGAGGGACCCTCCTCTCCATTGCTTCACCCGGTAAAAATGTATTAGCACCCACTGTGCGGTGGGCCAGGGCTGGGGCCCCATTAGGTGACTTCATTTTACCTCCTGAGGTCAGGGCAGAGGGAGCTCTGAGCCCGAGAGCAGCCTGGCCACTGTTAGCAGCCTGGGAGCAAACCCAGCGGTCCCTCCACAGGCCGACCCCACCTGAATCCCACCGATGGTCTTCCCCGGCCCCGGGGGTCTTTGTGGGATGAGAGCCTGCCTCACAGGCACCAATTTACAGAATTTACTGAGCAGCTACTGTGTGATAAGGGGGAGTGGAGCAGACCCTTGGACAGGTTGAGGGAACGAGTTGAAGGGGCATTTGGGGAAGAGTGTACCAGGCGGAGGGCACAGCACGTGCAAAGGCCCTGGGCTGGACCATACCTGCCTTGTTGGAGGAGTAACCTGGAGGCTGTTGATTGCAGCACAACGACTGAGGAGGTGAGCTCAGGGAGGTGACAAGAGGACTGGGGCCTCTACCCCGAGGCACCAGGGAGCCCCGGAGGGTTGCAGGCGGAGCAGGGACCAGCCCCACTCAGTGCGCACCGGCGCCCTCTGGCGGCAGCGGGGGAACAGGCCGTGGGTGGTGGCGGGAGAGGAGGAGGGAGGGGGCTGCACTGGTCCTGGAGGAAGGGGGAGGAGGATGAAGGTGAGGGTAAGTAAG
>PISX010026033.1:0-25059 GCA_004024625.1 Mellivora capensis | reverse complement strand
TTGAAAAATTGGAAAACTCATACTCTGATGGTGGGAATATGGTATTGCCATTATAGAAAACAGTTTGGCCATTCCTCAAAAGTTAAACATAGAGTTACCCTATGACCCAGCAATTTTACTCCTAGGTATACACCCAAGAGAAGTGAAAACATATGTCCCCATAAAAACTTGTACACAAGTGTTCATAACAGCATTATTCATAATAGCCAAAAAATGGAAACAACCCAAATTGTGTATTAATTGATGAGTGGATAAGCAAAATGTGATCTAGTTATACAATGGAATATATTCAGCCAAAAAAAGTAATGAAGTACTGATACATGTTACAACATGGACGAGCCTTGAAAACATTATGTTAAGTGAAAGAAGCCAGTCACAATAGGCCACTTGTTGTATGATTCTACTTATATGAGATGTGTGGACAAGCAAATCCATAGAGTCAGAAAGTAGATCATTGGTTGCCAGGACTGGGTTGGATGGAGTGGGTGAGGAATGAGCAGTCACCCATCATGGGTATGGGTTTCTTTTTGAGGTGATAACAATGTCTGGCAAAAGATAGTGGTGATGATTGTACAACGTTGTGAATATGCTAAAAACCACTAAATTCACACTTTAAAATGGTGGATTTTATAGTATCTGAATGATACTTCAATTTAATAAAAATAAAAATAGCATACAAATTAGTCTGTGTTGTATGATCCCATTTTACTTTATTATTATTATTTAAAGAAATGAGTATGATCCCATTTTATTTTTAAAAAAATTTTTTTAAAGATTTTATTTTATTTTTTTGACAGACAGAGATCACAAGTAGGCAGAGAGGCAGACAGAGAGAAAGAGCAGGGAGCCCGATGCGATGCGGGGCTCAATCCCAGGATCATGACCTGAGAGCTGAAGGCAGAGGCTTTAACCCACTGAGCCACCCAGGTGCCCCTATGATCCCATTTTTAAAAAGAGTAGCATATATATGCTACTTTAAAAGAATACTATATAGGTTACCCAAAATGCCAAGCTGGGCCTGTTGCAAGCCTAGAACACGTTTTAAAAATTTATTTTATTTTTTGGGGTGCCTGGGTGGCTCAGTCGGTTAAGAGTCTGACTTTAGCTCAGGTCATGATCTCCCCACTTAGCAGGGAATCTGCTTCTTCCTCTCCCTCTGCCCCTTCCCCTGCTCATGTTCTCTGTCTTTCAAATAAATAAAATCTTGAAAAAAATTTTTTTAATTGATTTACTTTTTAATTGAAATATAGCTGACTATAGAAAAACATTTTCTTAAGTTTATTTATTTATTTATTTTAGAAATCTCTACACCCAACGTGGGGCTCAAATTTTCACCCCTGAGATCAAGAGTCACATGCTCTTCTGACTGACCCAGCCGGGTGCCCCTAGAAAATGCTTTTTGAAGTAGAGGTGCACTTACAAATGAAGGCATAGGTTTTCACGTTCATGGAGGTACATTTAATTTTTTTTTTTTTTAAGATTTTATTTATTTATTTGACAGAGAGAGATCACAAGTAGGCAGAGATGCAGGCAAAGAGAGAGAGAGAGAGAGAGAGGAGGAAGCAGGCTTCCCACCGACCAGAGAGCCTGATGTGGGACTCGATCCCAGGACCCTGAGATCATGACCTGAGCGGAAGGCAGAGGCTTAACCCACTGAGCCACCCAGGCGCCCTGGAGGTACATTTAAGACAGTGTGTCTTCTCCCTGTGGGTGAACTGCTCAGGGAATAACTGATTTGATTTCTTCTACCACCCAAGAGTAACTAATGGGGTAGTGTGTCTGCTGTCACTAAAGTACCCCACCAAGGTATACTTAACCTGGTGGCAGGTGTCTGAAGTGCTAATTTGCTGCTGGGAGAAGGGGAACTACTACTAGCTAGCTACCCTCTCCCTACTTTAGTAGACATGGGTCCAGGGGGCGCTCAGGGAGAGCCAGAGCCCTCTCATAAAGCCCTAGTTCTTAGGACATGAGAGCAGGGAAAGAAAAGGGGGGCTTGGGTCTGCCTAGGGGACTAACTGTGTCTATATGTAGCCTTCTCTTGTGTGTACACTCTGCCTTCCCCTCTACTGTCCTTGCCTCCTCACCAAAACATCTAAAGGTGACAGCACCTTCTGGAAGTTTCAGAGTAGATCTTCCTGGTAGTTCCATCCATCTGCTTCCTCTTCAAACAAGCTCCTATGAGTGGTTACCCAAAATGCCAAGCTGGGCCTTGTTACAGCCAGTTGTTGCTTTTTTGTTTGTTTGTTTGTTTGTTTTGTTTTGTTTTTGTTTGTTTGTTTTTTAGTTAACTTCTGTTTTTCTCTCTTAGAGTGTTTACAGAAGGTCTGTGTGGCAGGATGCAGAAGCAGGGATGGAAGCCCACAAAGGCAGTATTATTTCCCAAGGCAGCCAGAGAATCGTGGATATTATCTTATTCATTCTTCCCAGATAGAAGACTGAGACCCAGAAGGACCTAGAAAGATCCAGAAAGACCCAAAAAGCTTGTCTAAGATCACCCATGGAGTGGATGCCAAAGTCAGGAGTAGAACTCAGCTCTCCTGATCCACAGAAGAGTATAATTTTCCTTTCAGAATGTTCATGCTCAAGGCCAGGAGCCCCAGTTAGGTGTCCCAGAACCCCAGGCAGGTAGCAAAGAGGACAGCCAGGGTCAGAAATTATAAAGAAACCATTATTTCCCAGATGCAAGGATGCCCAAACAGAACGACACTGGGGAACTACAAGTCATTCTGTAGGGGAAGCTGAAGGCAGAGCCAAGGGATTAGCAGGCCTTTCACTGGTGAGGCTGGTGGGAAGAGATCCTGAAGGGTCCATGAGCTATGCTGAGAAGTTTGGATTTTCTCTTGCAGACCATGCGTGGAGGAGGTACTTGATAGCCTTTAAGTAGGGGAGTGATGTGGTCGGATTGGAATTTTAGGAAGGCCCCTCAGGTGGCCAAGCCAGGCAAGGTGGCCAGAGGACTTGGCAGTGGAAGGCTACTCTGGTGGTGACTGCCTATTTATATGTCTGGCTAGGTGCTGTCTCATTGGCAGGAGGTGACGGGCCCAGCGATGCTGGACAGTATGTGGCTCACTACTAAGGGAAGCAAGAGTAGCAGGGAGTGAGGTTGGTTCAACTCACAAACCTCAAACTCTTTTTGTTTGTTTTTTTGTTTTAAAACTCAGGCTCTTGGGACACCTGGGTGGCTCAGTTGGTTGGATGCCTGCCTTCGGCTCGGGTCATGATCCCGGAAACCCGGAATTGAGTCCCGCATCGGGCTCCCGGCTCCACGGGGAGTCTGCTTCTCCCTCTGACCTTCTCCTCGCTCATGCTCTCTCACTGCCTCTCTCTCAAATAAATAAATAAAATCTTTGAAAAAAAAAACAAACAAACCAACTCAGGCTCTTAACAAACACTGCTTACTGTCCAGGTGACAGAAGTTGCTCTCACAGTGATGCCAAGAGTGGTGATTCATGTCCCAGCGGCTGGTGGGGATGGGGTGTGGGGTGGGTGGGGGGTACATGTGTGTAGGTTGAGTGGGGTGAGAGAGGGGACTGGGGGTTGGGGGATGACTAGCCTTCCAAACACGTGGGACAACTCCTGTGGCCATGACACAGCAGGTGCTTTTCGATCTGTTCCGTCTTCTCAGCTGTGGCAGCAGTTGCGGCCCAAAAGCTGGTGGCCCGAATGGGGCTGCAGCAGGAAACACACCAACTATAGAGGGGGCTTATCGATTTCCAGGCCTCAATCCAGAAGAGGATGGGGCATGCTCAAGCTGCCCCAAAGAGAGAAGAGAGAAGAGTCCTGAAATGTAAGTCCTGATAGGAGAGGGACCAAAATGAATTAAATTCTAATAGTCATCCTAGCCTGGCATCTGATTTTCACTGCTCCAAGACCCTCTTCTACCCATAATCGGTTTTTTCCCCCATAATCCTTTTTTTTTTTTAAAGTTTTATTTATTTAAGTAATCTTGAGGCACCTGGGTAGCATACTCAGTTACTCAGCATCAGACTCTTGATCTCGGCTCAGGTTTCCATCTCAGGGTCATGAGTTCAAGCCCGGCTCTGGGCTCCATGCTGGGTGTGGGGCCTACTAAATAGAACAACAACGACAACAATACCCCCATCCCCCCAAAAAAAACACAACAAAAAAAGCAAAACAAACATAGTAATCTCCACACCCAATGTGGGGCTCAAACTCACGACCTGGAGATCAAGAGTCATACACTCCTCTGACTGAGCCAACCAGAGGCCCCTCCATAGTCCTTTCTTACCTAACTTTTATTTGCAACTTCCCATTGGTTCCTTGTTATGTGCCTTTAGTGACATTCCTTTCAAAAACAACAACCCTCCCCACCAAAATCTTTTATCCAGTCCTCCCCCACTCAGGTTACTGTCCTATTTTTCTCTCTCCTTTGCACCCTCCAGAGTTTGAACCATCTATTCTCCAGTCTCCACTTCCTTGCCTCCAGGCAGTCCTCTCTTGGTGTAATCTGGCTTCCATCTATCACTCTTCTGAAATTCTGCTTCCCAAGATACCCGTGACTTCGGAAGTGTCTCCCCCAGTATCCCCTTAACGTGGTCTCTGAAAATGACTGGGTGGAAGGAATTAAAACAAGAACAACAAAAACTATTAGAAATTAGATTTCAATTTATCATAACTGTTAATATTTTTCTTTTTTTAGATTTTATTTATTTGAGGGTGAGCGAGCACATGTGTGCACACGAGCAGCAGGGAGGGACAGAGGGAGAGGGAGAAGCAGACTCCCTCCCAGACTCCAATGTGGGACTTGATCCCAGGACCCGAGGATCATAACCTGAGCAGAAGGCAGATGCTTAACCGACTAAGCCACCCAGGCACCTCTTAATTTTGTTTTCTTACATAATATTTAGAATTATGCTTGTATATAGTTTGTAAATAAGCATGACTAAAATACACACACATATATATATATTTTTAATTCATTTATTTGTCAGAGAGAGAGGGAGAGAGCACAGGCAGACAGAGTGGCAGGCAGAGGCAGAGGGAGAAGCAGGCTCCCTGCCGAGCAAGGAGCCCGATGTGGGACTCAATCCCAGGACGCTGGGATCATGACCTGAGCCGAAGGCAGCCGCGTAACCAACTGAGCCACCCAGGCGTCCCCACATATGTAATTTATAAACAAATGTGTAATAGTGTATATGCTTAAGAATTTTTACTGAAGGGGAGCACTTAAAGAAAATTTTTGAAGCCCACGAGTTTTCAGGATAAAGCTCAAACCCTTTATTATGGCATTCAAGGCTGTTTTAGCCTCAGTTGATTTTGTGGCTTCCTCCACCTTCCCTTCCCTTTCCGTTATGTATTGTGCTTTTAACTATAATTAGCTACTACTACGTATCTCCAGTTGTACCAAAACATTAAATTTTAGTTCAAAGTATTTTGCACAAAGTAAATGTTCAATTCTGTTAAATCTCTCTGTAGCATTGTTGTCCTCTGTCAACTTTGAAATTTCCTCCTTGACTCCTCTCAAGGACACTATCCTGGTTTTTCTCCTGCTGCTTTGCCCACTGCTTCTTCATCAGGGACTTCTGTATTCATTCTAGATACTTAATGAGCTCCTGTTAATATATTATGGTGATAGGCATTAGAACTACCGTGGTGAACACGGAGATTACCCTAAAGCTCAGTCTCTAGCCCCTTCCTCTCACTTACCTGTCTCCCTATGATGCTGACTTCCCTTCAGTTTGTCTATTTCTAGCTACTTGTTGACTATTTCTCCCTACAAATAGTCATATCACTATTTCTGAACTCACTGCTCCCCTCGTTCTAGCTTACTCTAGCCTCCACATTCAGTTTCGATCTCCCTTGCATTGGCTCTTTTCTACATGTATTCCTAGTAATACTACTGTCCTATTCCCAGTAATACTACTGTTATTAGAATCCGCTTGAGGCCAGGTTCTGGCAGCTCCTCCTGACTTCAGTCCATCCAAGTTGCCCTTCATCCTCAGCCTTGCTGCCTAACTCATTATTTTACAAATTATGGCCAGTTTTGCTTTTGAAAGAGTGGGAGGGGAAAGGGGTTGAGGACAATCTAAGGTCTACTTTTTATAGGGCATTTGAACCACTTCACCCGGCAAATTTTAGGGATTCCGCAAAAACCATTTGGCCTGGATTTGACGGTTCAACTTACTCCTGCCCTACTCCATGCAAACTTGGTTTATGCTCATTATCTCCAGGAGACAACCCATTTCTGGGTTTTCACTAGGTCCTCCTTTACCTGTCCTGGCCCCTTCGTCCAACTGTCCTCTCTCAGCTTGTCATTTAGAACACATTATTCTGTTTTAAGCATGTCTTTTCTGTCCAAAGACACTGTGGGCAGAAATGGACCTTTGGCTTTCTGCAGTATGAAGTATACTGAAGTCTACTACGTTGTAAGCACTGCTCTGCTTTACAAATGTGCTCATTTTTTTTTTTTTCACAAGCCCAAGATGTGTACTTTTAACACCTCCATGTTACACAGAGGTTAAATAATTTGCCCAAGGCCACAAGTAAGAGGCAGAACTCAAATTTGAACTCAGGTTTAACTCATGAAATTGGGTTCCCTTCAGTGACTGCCTGCCTGACTCCACAGTGCGTGGGTGTGAAGTGCATGGTAGACCCCAGGCTTACCTCCAGGGGCTCGGGAAGCAGGTCTGTACCTCAGAAAAAAGCAGATATCCTGTAGAGAGTAAACCTTAACAGATATTTATTACGTGTAATACTCCCCTCACAGGAGTTTCTCTTTGCTGTTAGTCGATCTCCCACAGTGCCTGGGGTTTGAACTAAGCACTTTGGCACCTAATTGTCCATTGTCTTGAATTGCCTTTTTCTAGTGTCTTTGCCTAATCAGAGAGAATTTTTCTTCTTTCATCAAGTCCAGTCTACTCCCACTGGTTGGTGTGGACATGAGGTTATTAGGCCTTCACAGCTAGATCTTCCTAATCCACTGATAATCAGTGGCACTTAAATCTAAGAACCTTTTGGGGTATTGTTAAAAATGCAGTCTCCTGATTAGATTTGGGGGGGGTGGGACCCAGGAACCTGCATTTTTACCACCACATTCTTAGGCTACAATCAGTGGATCTAGCTGCATTCCTGCCTGTGAGGGCTGCCCCATTTAGGCAGGATTATTTCCTTGTATAATGACTTCTCTAACATTGCACACAGCTGAAGAATTAGAAGCTGGGCCTCTTTTGTTTCTGGATTCACCACTTGGAAGGTGTAATAACATCCTCTGACAGGCTGCTTGCCACAGGTGCATGCTTGCCACGTGCACCCCACTGGTACCATCCCCCATTCAGTCCTGGGGGCCCCAAATCCCTCCGTCCCTACCACCCCGCCCTCATCCAAATCCTCAAACCCACCCTTGACCCTTTCCCTTCCCCCACCTCAGCCCCTCCCTCCAGCCCCCGCCCAGCCCTTTTCCCTCCCCCACCTCTCCTCTGGGTACCCCCCCAGGCTCCTCCCACCTTAGAACATTTTTTTTGTTCCTAAGTTTCCCCAGTGAGATTGGGTTGGGGGGGGTGGGGCTGGCTGGTCGGGAGGACACACCGCCATTCATTAGGGTTCCTATGGAAGGGGCTACTTTTTCCATCTCAGAAAACCCTTGTTTTCTACCAGAGAAATGGGCAGAGGCCTCTCTCTGGAACTTGGCTGGAGGGATGTCACTCTCCGGGAGAGACCCTCCGTCTGCAAATACCCCAAAGCAGGCCCAGCCTGCCGTGTTCCTTTGTTGGGACAGAAAGGGAATGGAATCTTACCAATAGGTGAAAAGGGCTAGAGAACACCAAGGATGGGCCCACCCTTCTTCCTACAAAGGCCTAACGCTAAAAGGGAAGGGGAAAAAAAACCACCAACAAAGAGTTTAAGATAGTAGTCCCAGCTTTTTCAAATATGAAGCATTTTTTAACCAATCCATTTTTTAATTTTTAAATTCTTGACATTACAGAACTAAACTGAAATTTATTAACATTCCACTCTTACATTTCTTATCGACAAACAGAAATAAAATTCATGAGCCAAAAACCCAAACAAAACTAAAAACAGGGAAAAGCTTATAAAACTAAATATGGATCCCAGCATTAACAGCTGAACAGAGAATGTGATTTTTAAATTCTTAGCGGATGATAAAGTTGTGTAGAAACTGAACACTTACAAATTATTTAAAACCTGGAATCACTGACCAGAAATTACACAGTTGGATCATGGGAAAACAGCAGAAAGGGGTTTTAAGTGAACCTACACTGTTCTAGCTGCACCCCATGCCCTTCTCGGAGGAAAGCCTGGCATTGATTAGATACTGGGCCAGACTAATACTGGCAGCAGAACCAGTGATAGTAACCTGCCTACCAGAGGAGCCTTCCACGGGGTTGGCAATTTTGATCTGGGCCCCGGACATCTGGCGGATCTCATTAATGTTGGCGCCTTGGCGCCCGATTATGCAGCCAATTAAGTTATTTGGAATGGTGAGTTCATGGGTGGTTTGAGTAGATGCATCCAAACTTGCCCAATAGCCTTTCACCTCTGGAGAGCTGGAGTCAATTCCGGCGAATCCGGTCCCGCCGTGCATCATGGCAAAGTGAGACTGTTGTCTTGCCACCTGGTTCAGCTTGGCCAGATCGAGCGGAGAAATGGTGTGTTGTCCTTGAATCGAGTAGGCATCTAGAGGTGGTCCCTCCAGGTCATGGGTGGCATGGGGGTAGCCCGCAGCGTCGCTGCACCGATCTTGGCCGCCCGCGCAGATGACTGGAGAGCTGGCCGGCATGGGCTGGTACGGAATGGTCATGACTCTCCCTTGCGGAGACTGGGAGAGCGTCTCCAGCATGACCAGGCAGATCTGCTTGACACACTCGGTGACAGACTGCGGCACGCCAGCAATGGTGATGGCCCGCTCAGTGGAGTTGGGCAGCATATCCCCCGCCACCTGGACCTGGGCCCCCGTACTCTCGCGGATCTCTTTGATCTTACACCCGCCTTTCCCAATCAGGGAGCCGCACTGGGTGGCCGGCACCACCAGCCTCAGGGTGACCGGGGGCCTGCTGGCCGCCGTGCTGTTGGTCATGGAGCTGTTGATATCTTCTTCCAGCTTATCGATGATCATAGCGAAGGCCTTAAAGATGGCATTGGTAGGGCCGGTCAGAGTGATGATTCTCTCCGGACAATTCCCCTCCGAGATGTTGATCCGCGCGCCACTCTCCTCGCGGATCCTCTTAACCGACTCCCCTTTCTTCCCAATGATGCTTCCTACTTCCTTTCCGTGCATAAGCAGCCGAATGGTGAGAGTCACATTTAGTCCACTTTCAGTCACACCGGCATCCATGGCGAGCGGCGGGCGGCGTTCGGGGGAGTTGGGCTCGTTACGTGGTCAAGTCTTTGGTGGCTGGCGGGGGGAGGGGAGGTGTAGGCCCAAAACTGCCGGCGCGAGGCGAGCGAGGGCCGCGGGAGCGAGCGGGCGCGGGCGGGAGGCCGCGGCGTCGTCGCAGGGGCAGGCGGCGGCGGCGGAGGGGGCGAGCGGGGCCGGGAGCGGCGGGCGGGCGGGTGGGCGAGGGCGCGGCGGTGGCGACTCCGGCGGCAGCCTCGGCGGTCTGGGCGGGGCGGGAAGCCCGCTTTCAACCCCGCGTACCCTCTGACCCCGGAAGTGCTTGCCGCGCAGGACCCCTTGAAAAAAAATGAGGACCCGTCTTTTTTAGGTCACAAGATTGCGCCAACCTCCACATGGTAGTTTTTAAAAACTCTTTTTAACAGCCCAGCGTTGAGCATAAAGCCCCGATGGGCAGACGCTGTGAGCCCGGCAAGGTTTTAAAACAACGTGCATTTTATTAACTCTAGCGGCACCGGCAAATGTTTTGAAATGTTAGTGTTGTGAATGGGGCTGAAACATTATTTTCCCGCCTTGCAAAAGGGATTTGGAAGCGGAGCGACACGGGCAGCCCCGGCAGTAACTGCAGGCGGCAGCTGGGACGCCGCGGGTTTAAAACGTGCGCGTGAGGCGGCTAGAGCGCGTGCGCGAGGGTGTGGGGAGACGGGAGGGGCAGTGGCGATCTTCCGGGGGGGAGGGGCGGCGAGGCGAGGCTTGTGGGGCGGGTGCGCGCGCGGGAGCGCGCGCGAGCAGGCACGTGGGGCCCCTTCGTCCCCGGTGCCCGGGCACCCCGCACCAGCCCCCACCCCTGCCCCGTTCCCCCAGCCGCGGCCGGTGAGGAGAAAGACCGAAATCCCCCGTACCGCCGCCCAAGTTGCGGCTCTGCAGTTGATTTCTGGGGAGTGCTGGAAACATGGCCCTAAAAAAGGAATGGCGTCCATTTACATAATGCTTTGTTTGCATTTTGCAAGTTTCTTTCGGTTGAACCTAGAGAAACCCCACCTCCTAGTGTCTTTTTAGTTGTGGTAGTCTTGTCAGACATTTAAGACAATGGTGTGCCTCTTGGGGGCCGCATTTATTTAGGGGTCCCGAGTAGTGCTGGGGGGTGGTTCTTGCGATTTTCCCCACGCCGTTTAAGCTCCCGCTCTGCCTTTCTCCCCTTGGTGCAGACGCCGCGCCCCACTTTCTTCGGGGGCGGCCCCTGTCGGGCCCCGCCATCTTGGAAGGCCTTTCTTGCAGTTCGCCATCGCACGTTTCTCTCGCTAAAGAAAGGTCGTTTGGGTGGCTCGTGTACGTTTATTTCTGTCCGTTTCTCTTTACTTCGGCTAAGCCAGACAGAGAAGGCACCCAGACAGACGTGTGCGCAGCGTGCTTTAGGATCCCGCAGGGAAAGAGGCTAACGTGGCATTCCCGCCGCCCCCCCCCCTCCTTCCCCACGGGGTGGCCGCCATGTTTCCAGAACACAAAATGGCGACACGTGTCCTGGATTTGTCGCCAACGAGAAATTGGGGTCGACCCGAAAGCTCCAGAATGCCCCCACCCCAATCCCGTGCGTCTTGGCTGGAGCCTTCCCCTCACAGCGAGTGCTCTGCCCATCCGGGTCCAAACCTCGGCTGCCGAATTTTAATGCATTTCCTCCATTAATTTAAAATGGAAACGTTTATAACTAAAAAATGTAGGCATAATACTGAGTTCTCGTTAGTTTTAAATTTAATACTGAGTAATGAGGGGCAGTACCAGTGGTTAATTTGGGCCCCCCAGTACCGAAGCATTTAGGAATTGCTGCTTTAAGAAATGAGATAGAAAGTTACTGATTTCCTAGACTTTTATCTCAGGCTGGTGTGCTGGAGAGACCAAGAAATGGTCTTATAAAACAACTTAAAAAAAAAAAAAAGATAATTTCCATGAAGCCATTCAGACACCAGTGACCTTTTTCAGAGGGCAGCTGGCTGGTGAACCTCAGTTTACCCACAACTGGCATTTACTTTAAGTGTGGAGGGAAAGAGACAAATGTTACTGTTCATTTACCAGTGCCAGATGCTATGCTAGCATTTTATTGCATACTATCTTTAAGTTTTACAATGATCTTCTGAGGTAGGTGTTACCCCTCTCTCTTTTTTTTAACAGACGAATTCACTTAGGCCCAGAGAGATGAAGTGACTAATTCAAGGTCACACAGTGTGGAGGATGGAATCCCGACCTTCTGATTTCCTTATTGGTGAGCACATTTTCAAATTTTTCTGTAAGTCATGGTTTTAGAATTCAAGAGCTATTTGGATGTTTAGGTGAGCTTGTCATTTAAAGGAACCCTTCAGGTAACCTTTTGGTGCATAGTTACCCCCAGTTTGTATCTGTTTGGGGATTCCCAGTTTTTCCTGGTATGAGCTATATCTGTAAGAGGCTCAAATGCTATTTTTTAAGTGAGGTGTTTGGGTGATGATAGGGAGGGAGAAATGATTCAGCCTTACCCAAAGGCTGAAGTATCTGTCAGTCCAGCCTTGTCTGTGGCACATTTAAATCTACCTGGCTCTGTGGGAGCAAGCAGTTTCTGTATGTGACTCACTAGCTTCCTTCAGGTAAGCATGGGCATGACTTCCACCTTCCTTACCCCAATATCCTAACCAAATAAAAATAAATAATTTGACTTTGGCACCAAGCCTCCATTTTTCTGCAAATATAGAGAGAGCATGACAGTGTTAGGTAAATCGTAAGTCTGTGAACTCTTCAGTTTAATGCCACAAATAAATTGTAGGCCAAACAAGGAATATGTATGTGCCTGAATAGGGCTCTACATGCGTGGATGTTAGAGATGGAGAGAAGGGCTTTTTGCTTCTTTTAACTTATGTTAGTGCCCTATATCATAGTTTCTGAAGTGCTTTTGCATTACCTTATATAATTCTACAAACAACTTTGGTAGGTGGGTATGTAATAGCAACAATGACAATAATGGCACTAAGTGCTTACTATGCCAGGCACTGTTTGAAGCTTTATTCTGTATGATAATTCAGTGGCTCTCATGTTTTTTTATTTAAAAAAATTTTTTTTAAAAATTTATTTATTTGTCAGAGAGAGAGGGAGCGAGCAAGCACAGGCAGACAGAGCGGCAGGCAGAGGCAGAGGGAGAAGCTGCTCCCTGCCGAGCAAGGAGCCCGATGTGGGACTCGATCCCAGGACGCTGGGATCATGACCTGAGCCAAAGGCAGCCGCTTAACCAACTGAGCCACCCAGGCGTCTCTGTTTTTTTATTTTAAATATTTTATTTCTAAGTAATCTCTACCCCTAGCATGGAGCTTGGACTCACAACCCTACGATCAAGATTACATACTCCACCGACTGAGCCAACCAGGTTTCCCAACAGTTTTAAAAGAAAACCACCATAAGAGCTAAATTTTACAAAATAACTCATATATGCACACGTATATGAAACAAAATCTTTGCAGAACAATACTTTTTCTTATGTACAGTATACTCTGGTAGTTTCTGTTCTTTAACATGAAATAAAAAGGCACATCAAAACTAAAATGATGAGAAACCTATTATTAGGTTGTGACCAAAATGATTAATATGCACATTTAATCCTCACAAAACCTGTGATGGGGGTGATGTTAATTTCCATTTTGCAGAGATACAGAGGGGTGAAGGATTTTGTCCAAGGCACAGTTTTTTTTTTAATTAATTTTTTAAAAAAGATTTTTATTTATTTATTTGACAGAGAGATCACAAGTAGGCAGAGAGGCAGGCAGAGAGAGAGGAGGAAGCAGGCTCTCCGCTGAGCAGAGAGCCAGATGCGGGGCTGGATCCCAGGACTCTGGGATCATGACCTGAGCTGAAGGCAGAGGCTTTAACCCACTGAGCCACCCAGGCACCCCCAAGGCACAGTTATTAAATAGGAAAATAGGGATTTGAATCTAGGCAATCTGAATTCAGAATCTGTATATTTACCACTATGTAAGATGTGGGTTCTGCAGAGGACCTTGTCTTATAGGAGAGACAGAATTGTTTGGGGGAATTAAAATTATTAGTAAATATTAAAAATTGAGGAAACAAAAAGAGAAATTATATATAATTAGGAATTATATCCCGTTTCAAACTATTCTGCTTCTCTAAATCTGCCACATATTTATTTTCCCTAAAGAAAATTGTATACATTGGGTCTTTCTTCCCAAGACTGCCTGTTTTAAACATTTTTTTGCCTGAAATTTTCCATTAATTTTTTCTTATCTGAGTACCTCTAGGATTCGACCTTCTCCTGCCCCTCAATAAAGATTTCCCCTTCCCAGCTCTCAGCATCTTTGTTTCCCCTAGAGTCCTACAAACCCTCTCTGCCTGTATAGGCCACATTAGCTGTTGATTAAATTGTAATGTGTCTTGTTGTTGATAGTGTGTTTGTACAGGCTACGTGCTGTGGATGACCCAGAAATCTGGTAAAGAGGGCACTGGACTGGGCACCTGGGTGGCTCAGTGGGTTAAAGCCTCTGCTTTCGGCTCAGGTCATGATCCCAGGGTCCTGGGATCGAGCCCCACATCGGGCTCTCTGCTCCTCGGAGAGTCTGCTTCCTCCTCTCTCCCTGCCTGCCTCTCTTGCCTACTTGTGATCTCTGTCTGTCAAGTAAATAAATGAAATCTTAAAAAAAAAAAAAAAAAAGAGGGCACTGGACTTGGGAATCTGTGGTTCTGGCTGCCAGCTTCAGCTCTGCCACTGTCTAGCTTTGAGATGTTTACAACCTAATTCAAAACTGGGCTTTGGTTTTCCCATCTGTAAAACAAGAGATTAAATGATGTCTTCTAATTCTGTCTAGGGAGCAGTGATATTTGATGATCTTGGTTATCTCTGGAGGAGGGGACGGTTATGTAAATATAACTTATGGTAAGTTGTCCACTCCCTTCCCCAGACCTGCACTATCTTGTGGATATATAAGTGAATTCCACAGCACCCATTTTACAGATGAAGCCACTAAGATATGGAACAATTGACTAAATAGTCACTGCTCCACCCTGGAGCCTCATGCATGACTCTTCTCCCATTTGAATGACTGCAGGTTAGTTAAGGAGTTTAACGAGGTTGTGAAGGTGAGTCAGGCCTAGCCTTTGGAAATTTAACCACAAGATTTATATTCCATCAGAGGAAGGATTTTTGCTTCTTTTTACTTTACATTGGCATGTTTTGTGAAATAATTTTGAAGTGATTTCATGTTAATCATCACAGACAACTTTGCCAGGAAAGTATTATTATGTCTATTTTTATGGAAGAGCCATCTATGGATCAGAAGGGTGAAGTGACTTGCCCAAGGTTGCACAGCTTGTCAGAACCTGAGCTGGGTCTCTTGAATGTTGGTTGTGCCTTGTTCCTCTTCTTGGCTTCTGATGCTTTGACACATGGAATAATTTTTTTTTTTTTAAGATTTTATTTATTTGTCAGAGAGAGAGAGGGAGAGCAAGTGAACGAGCACAGGCAGACAGAGTGTCAGGCAGAGGCAGAGGGAGAAGCAGGCTTCCCACTGAGCAAGGAGCCCGATGTGGGACTCAATCCCAGGATGCTGGGATCATGACCTGAGCCGAAGGCAGCCGCTCAACCAACTGAGCCACCCAGGCGTCCCCACACATGGAATAATTTTATCTTTAACTCAAAAAGCTTTCAATCTAGTTTTTATTCTTCTGTCCTAGAGCAGCCAGTCCACTTACATTAGGTTCCTGATTTTTTTGGTTTAAGAAAACCTCTTTCTCTTTTTCTCTAATGTTTATATTTATGGATTTGGGAAGTGGTGGGAATTATTCCTCTGGAGACTCTGGAGGCAGGGAGCACATTTTTTTTTCCCCTTAATCTACCTGGTCCAGCAAGTATTTATTTATTTAATTTTTATTTATTTATTTAAATTTATTTAAATTTGTCCTACCAACATGCAACATTTTTTTTCTGTCTTTTAAAAAAAATTTTTTTATTTTTTAAATTACTTTTCAGTATACTAGAATTCATTGTTTATGCACCACATCCAGTGCTCCATGCAATACGTGCCCTCCACAATACCCACCACCAGGCTGGCCCAACTTCCTACCCCCACCCCTTCAAAACCCTCTGATTGTTTTAGAGAGTCCACAGTCTCTCATCGTTCATCTCCCCCTCCAATTTCCTTCCACTCCCTTCTCCTCTCCATCTCCCCATGTTCTCTGTGTTATTTCTTAGCTCCATAAATAAGTGAAACCATATGATAATTGACTCTCTCTGCTTGACTTATTTCACTTAGCATAATCTCCTCCAGTCCCATCCATGTTGATACAAAAGTTGGGTATTCATCCCTTCTGATGGAGGCATAATACTCCATAGTGTATATGGACCACATCTTCCTTATCCATTCGTCCCTTGAAGGGCATCTTGGTTCTTTCCACAGTTTGGCGCCCGTGGCCATTGCTGCTATGAACATTGGGATACAGATGGCCCTTCTTTTCACTACATCTGTATCTTTGGGGTAAATACCCAGTAGTGCAATTGCAGGGTCATAGGGAAGCTAACATGCAGCATTTTTTTTTAAAAACATAATTTCTTTTTCTCTTACTCCTTCAGAATTCGCTTCTCATTTTTCTTTTATTTCAAATTATAGTAAATTGAGGCTTGTGGGTGGCTCAGTTGTTAAGCTTCTGCCTTAGGCTCAGGTCATGATCCCAGGGTCCTGGGATTGAATCCCGCATTGGGCTCCCTTCTCAGCGGGAAGCCTGCTTCTCCCTCTCCCACTACCCTGCTTGTGTTCCCTCTCTCGCTGTGTCTTTCTCTGTCAAATAAATAAATAAAATCTTAAAAAATAAAATGAAATTATAGTAAATTGAGAAGGCCTTGATCCTATTACTTTCTGGGATACTACAGAGTATAGCTTAAGGAGTATTTGTATATATATATTTTTTTAATGACATTTACCCCTTTATTAATTTATTTAAAAGGTGTTATTTATTTGAGAGAGAGAAAGCAGGAGAACACAGAGGGAGATTGAGAGGGAGAAATGGACTCCCCACTGAGCAGGGAGCCCAGTGTGGGGCTTAACCTCTGGACCCTGAGATCATGACCTGAGCTGAAGGCAGATCTTCCTTCCCTTTCCCTTTCCTTTTCTTTTTTTTTTTTTTTTTTAAGATTTTATTTATTTATTTTAGAGGGAGAGATAGAGCACACCCATGCACAAAGTGGGGGCGGAGTAGGTAAAGAGAGTCTTACGCAGACTCTGTGAGTGCAGAGCCCAACTTGGGGCTCAATCTCATGACTCTGAGATCATGACTGGAGCTGAAATCAAGAGTCAGATGTTTAGATGCCGCCCAGGTGCCCCTAGCCTAAGAAATATTTTTTACCCATTTTATTGATTGTAACAAGAGTAATAATATTAATCTCATATAGTGATGATCTTGTGCTGCTGTTATGGGGTTATTACTGGGTTTTCTCAGAAACATAAAAAGTATATTGATGTGCTTTACACAAGTGCCCAGGAGTACAGCAACATTCTCGTCGTAAGTTCTCCTAGTTGGGGAAAGTAATGTCCATGGATTCCTCAGGGTTACTCTGACTGAAATAAGGCATGGAGAAGGGAGTGCAGAGAAAAGTTAAAAGGAAAATGAGAACAGAGTACAAATGCAAAGTATAGAAAGTAAAGAAGGAAAAAAGGTAAGAAAAGGAAAGAGAAAAGACTAGGGCAGAGGGAAGAGAAGTACACAGGATCGTTGGAAGAGATGTGAAGAAAACAATTCAGAAGTCCATTGGGCCCTCATGTGGTGTGTGAAGCATAGGCTGCTGTCTTGCACCAAGAAAGAGCAGCTGATATGACAACTCCTGAGCACCATGTCTCTTTTTTATCCTCTCTTCCCAATGACAGGTTGGCAAAATTGCTTTGCTTTTGCTCTCAGCTGGGGATGAAATTAAGATGCCGGTAATTTTAATATTAGCCTCAGATCAATTGGTATATCAAAGAAAATGTGCTACAAAGATCACTTCAAGTATTCTAGGTCAAAATTTATCTTATTCATTCAGTCAGCAAATAGTTTTTTCTTTTCCTAATTTTCTTTTCTTTTTCACGTTAACTCCCAGCATGGGGCTTGAACTCAGAACCCTGAGATCAAGAGTCTCATATTCTACCGACCTAGCCAGCCAGGCACCCCAGTCAGCAAATACTAAACAGATTTGCAGTGTAGTACATTACTATTTTAGAATATGAGTAAGCAGAGGATGCTATGGGCTTAGAAGAGGGTCCTTGATTCAGCCTTGGAGGGGATCCAGAAAGGCTACCTAGAGAATTTGGCATTCAGGCTGAGTCCCAGGTTAGCAAATTGTAGGGTGGAGGGCAGGAAAGGAGAACTCTGAGAAGGGAAACAAAGGCCTAAGGGCTGAGTGTGCACAGTCCATTCAGAAGTTGAAGGCATTTCAGAAAGGATGCTTGCATGATCCAGTTTTTGGTGATGATTGTTGTGCTACTTCAGAAGTGTATGTTATTGAGACTTGATTGTGCTTACACACAGAAAGTTTAAGTCTTATTTTGTAGCAGTAATTCTCATTTAAGATGTAGACATTAGAAGTTGTATTTCTGGTCTAGAGATTCTAAGGAGAAAATGTAAATAAAGCAGTTTTTGAATTAGCAAATGATTGTTCACCCTCTGTGAGTAAAGGAAAGAAGATACAGGGCATAGTATATCCCTTTCTTATCCAAGTTTTGGACGTGGGTTGTGTTCTGCTTTGTTTTCAAAGGGGTGTGTGTGTGGAAATGTATGGTTTTTGTTTAGGTGGTTAGGATGTTTGAGTTAGGAAGGAGGGAAAGGAGTTCAAGAATAACTGCTACTTTATGGCAGAACAAGAATACATTTATTTTTATTTATTTATTTATTTTTTTATTAAAGATTTTATTTCTTTATTTGAGAGAGAGGCAGTGAGAGAGCATGAGCGAGGAGAAGGTCAGAGGGAGAAGCAGACTCCCCGTGGAGCTGGGAGCCTGATGCGGGACTCGATCCCGGGTCTCCGGGATCATGACCTGAGCCAAAGGCAGTCGTCCAACCAACTGAGCCACCCAGGCGTCCCCAAGAATACATTTAAATAGCTCCTTTCTCTGATCCCATCTACTGAGTACAAGCAAGACTTAGTTGGGAACTTTGTTTTAGAGACAATTAATTCAACCAGACAAAGCATTTGTTCAGCATTATTTGCTGTGTAAAATTTGTTGTGTCTGGATTAAGCACATTGATTTTTGTTTTTTTTTTGTTTTTTTTGAGACATGGTTATAGCTGCATTAAATAAAAACCTTATGTGTATTCATTGGACAATACTGGGATTTTACCTGGATTAAAAGTAAAAAAGTACTGTGTGGAGTAGGGAAGAATGTGCTTAGAAAGTAGCACACAGATTCTGTGGTCATTTCTCAGTCATCTTGACCTCTCTGTAGCACCTGACACTCCCTCCTTGCACTTTAGTTTCATTTGGCTTCTACAGTGCCACTCTCTTGGTCTTCCCCTGCCTCACTGGCCCCTCCTTCTCAACCCCATTCCCCTTTTTTGGCTTCTCATCCCCAGCTCCCTTTTGAATCCTCCTTATCTTCTTAGCCTCTAATGATGGAGTACTCTGATCAGTCCGTGCATCCCTTCTCTGTTTACACTCATTCCATAGGTGTTCTCTTTCAAGACTTTAAATGCCATTTGTACTCTGACAATTCTCAAGTGTATATCATCAGCTTGGATGTCTTCCCCTGAACTCAAGACTCTCTTATCTGACTGCCCACAGGATATCATCTCCACTTGGTTATTTAATAGCTTCTTGAGCTTAACATATTCAGCAAATTAATTCTGAAACTTCTCTCAAATGTGTACCTCCGGGAGCTACCCGTTGGCTCAGACATTTGGGCATCTGGCTCTTGGTTTCAGCTCAGGTCATGATCCCTTGTGTCAGGCCTCATGCTCAGTAGGGAGTCTGCTTGAGGATTCTCTCTCTCTATCCCTTCCTCTACTCAAGCTCTCTCTCTCTCTCTCTCTCTCAAATAAATAAATAAATCTTCAAATGTGCACCTCTGCCAGTTCCTCCCCATTTTAGTTTCAGTTGTATTGAATATATGGAAGACTCTCCCTTGACTCCGTTCTTTTCTTTTTAAAGTTTTAATATATTTATTTGACAGAGGGAGAGTGAGAGAGCACAACTCAGGGGGAGCAGCAGAGGGAGAGGGAGAAGCAGGTTCCTTGCTCCCCAATGCAGGGCTCAGTCCCAGAACCCTGGGATTATGATCTCAGCCAAAGGCAGACGCTTAACTGACTGAGCCACTGAGGTGCCCCGACTCTGTTCTTTTTCTAACTTTCCTCATATAGTCCACTAGCAGGTCCTGTAAGTTCTACCTTAAAAAACATCCAGGATTTGAACACTTCCTGCCTCACCTGCTACTTTTGGAATAGGCGTCCTTCGGTCTAACCTGAACAGTGACCAGAGTAATCCTGTTAAGTGTCTATCAAATCGTGCCACTCCTCTGCTCAGAAGTGTCGTCTGGGTCCCACCCATGTTAAAAATTAAAAGTCCTTATAGTGGTCTAGGAGGCCACATAGGTTCTTCAGCAGCACCCTCTCCAGGCTGCTCCTGACATCATCTACCACGTTCCCCTTGTGCTCTGGACACTTCGGTCTCCTTGGAGTTGCTCCAACATGCCAAGCCTTGGACTTCTGTAGTTGTATTCTTTCCTGGAATACTTCTTCCAGTTACCAGTATGGCCTCCTCCCTTACCTCCTTCAGGTTTCTGCTCTGTCGTCTAGTTTGTAAAGCATTCCTTGATGTCACTATTTAAAGTAAAAGCCATCTCCTGCTCTCTGCCTTCACTGTGCCCTTTCCCTACTTATTTTTTTTCCATAGATGTTATTACTGTTTGATGTACTATTCATTCATAATTCATATATTTATTGAGGGATGCCTACTACATGCCACGCACTGTTCTAGAGACTCTCTCTACCATTGTTTGTTTCTTATTGATCACCTGCCACTGAAATGTAAATTTCATGATAGCTAGGACTTTGTTTTGCTTGTTGCTATGTCACCATCTCATAGAATAGTGCCTAGCACTTGGGAGTTGAATGAATATATTTTTCAAATTAATGTAACAGGATAAAGTGATACATCATTTTGGAATTGGGGAGGTAAGGACGGGTTTGCAAGGATACGGCTCTTCTTAGAGATGAAGCCCTACTTTGTCAGGCTTTTTGATAATTTGTACTATTTCTGGGAGGGCAGGATTGCTGATAGCTCCAGGATTACTGGCTTTTTGAGTTACAGTTTTTCTTTGGTCTTGTCTTACTAGAGCAGGAGTTTCTTTAAAATCCTGTTATCAGTCTTGGTTCATTTAGATACCGTCTAGGAACCCTCTATCATAGCCACTTCTTCTCAGCATAAGTGAAGGAGTTTTCTATCTTTACCTTCCTCCGTATCTGAAAATTCTTTTCCAGAAACCTGGTCACCCACGTACTGGCTGTTTGGTCTTGAACCTCTCAGAACCTCAGTTTCTGCACTTGTCAAATGGAGATAATGATGAATGACACCTATCTTCTTGTGAGGATTAAATGGTAAAGACTGATTTTGAGAATGGGGGAGTAGAAAGGGAAAAGAGATAGAGGACAATTTCTTTTTCTTTTTTGGGGGGGGAGGGGCAGAGTGAGAAGGAGAGAGAGAGAGAGAGAGAGAGAGAGAGAGAATGAATCAAGCAGACTCCATATCTAGCACAGAGCCTGACATGGGCTTGATCTCAGGACCCTGAGATCATGACCTGAGCCAAAATCAAGAGTTGGGCACTTAACCAACTGAGCCACCCAAGGTGCCCCAAGCACAATTTCTTTTCTTTTCTTTTCTTTTCTTTTTTTTTAAAGATTTTATTTATTTAGGGATGCCTGGGTAGCTCAGTCGGTTAAGCAGCTGCCTTCAGCCCAGGTCATGATCCCAGATTCCTGGGATCAAGGTCCCCTATTGGGCTCCTTGCTCAGCAGGGAGCCTGCTTCTCTCTCTGCCTCTGCCTGCCATTCTGCATGCTTGTTCTCTCTCTCTCTCTGACAAATAAATAAAATCTAAAAAAGAAAGATTTTATTTATTTATTTGACAGAGATCACAAGTAGGCAGAGAGGCAGGCAGAGAGAGAGAGGGGGAAGCATGCTCCCTACTGAGCAGAGAGCTGGATGTGTGGCTTGATCCCAGGACCCTGGGATCATGACCTGAGCCAAAGGCAGAGGCTTTAACCCACTGAGCCACCCAGGCGCCTGACAATTTCTTTTTTTTAGTGAATAGTGTATATTTCTATTATGAAAAAATTAAAAAAAAAAGATTTATTTATTATTTTAGAGAGACAGGGAGCAGGATTGAGAGCATGCATAGGGGTACAGGGAAGGGCAGAGAGAGAATCTCCAGAGGACTCCCTACTGAGCTTGGGGTCCAATAGAGCATGGGGCCCAATCAAGTGTTGGGCTCGATCCCACAACCCTGAGATCAGGACCTGAGCCAAAATCAAGAGTTGGATTCGTAACCAACTAACCCACCCAGGCACCCCTTGAAAAAACATTTTAATGTGTGTATGTTTCTTTTCTAGCAAGAGGAGTGAAGACTTTTTAATTTAATTTTACTTTTTAAAAGATTTTATTTATTTATTTGACAGAAAGAAACATAGAGAGGTAACACAAGCGGGGGGAGTTGGAGAAGCAGGCTTCCCACTGAGCAGACCCTGGGATCATGACCTGAGCTGAAAGCAGATGCTTAACAACTGAGCCACCCAGATGCCCCTGAAGATTTTATTTTTAAAAACAAAGGTGTTAATATATTGGTTTTTTTTTTTTACAGAGTAGGAGGGTCTGGTTTTTTGTTTTTTGTTTTTTGAGGTTTCTGAGAGTTTTTTTGGTGCAAAAAGGAGATTTTATTAAAGCAGGGGGACAGGACCCATGGGCAGAAAGAGCTGCTTCAGAGTAGGAGGTTTTTAGAAAATACTTCCTTGTCTTTCCACGCAGATACTTACTTCTGTAGTATGAAGGCAGTAAAATACTAGAACCCTACCATAGGCTGCCCAGTGAGCAGGTGTACCATTTTCTTCCTTCCTTCCTTCCTTTCTTTTTTTAAAGATTTTATTTGAGAGAGAGAGAGAGAGAGAGAGAGAGATCACAAGTAGGCAGAGCAGCAGGCAGAGAGAGAGGAAGGGAAGCAGGCTCCCCACTGAGCAGAGAGCCCAGTGTAGGGCTCGATTCCAGGACCCTGAATCATGACCTGAGCCGAAGGTAGAGGCTTAACCCACTGAGCCACCCAGGTACCTCAACAACCATTTTCTTTAAGTGAAGTTGGAACTCAGGAAGTAGTATTTGAAGAGGCTCAAAGGGATTGATGATAATAATAACAGCAATAATAGTAATGGCTAACTGATGAACCAGGTACTTTATGTAAATAGTCTTATTTTAATAGCATAGCAACCATGTGAAGGCTGGTTATATGAGAAATAGAGCAGTGTAGGAGTAAGGAGCATAGACTCTGGGGTCATACTTCCTGCCCTGACTTCTCAGCTTTGTCAATAACTAGCTATGGCCTTGAATTAGAAAACTGCCTTTTTCCTTATCTATAAAATGAGGGTAATAATAGTACCTGCCTCATAAGGTTGTGATGATTAAATGATGTAAACCATGTAAGCCATGTAAAGCTTAGCATAGTGCTTGGCAGATAGAAAGTGCTCACTATGCGCTGGAGGGGCGGTGGGTGGGGGAATGCGGTAACTGGGTGGTGGGCATTAAGGGGGCACTTGTTGGAATGAGCACTGGGTGTTGTTTTTTTTTTCTTCTTTTTTCAAAGATTTTATTTATTCATTTGACAGACAGAGATCACAGTAGGCAGAGAAGCAGGCAGAGAGAGAGGAGGAAGCAGGCTCACCGCTGAGCAGAGAGCCTGACGCAGGGCTTGATCCCAGGACCCTGAGATCATGACCCGAGTCGAAGGCAGAGGCTCCAACCCACTGAGCCACCCAGGCACCCCGAGCACTGGGTGTTAAATGTAACTGATGAATCATTGAACTCTACCTCTGAAACTAGTAATATACTATATGTTAATTAATTGAATTTAAATTAAAAAAAGGAACCCCCCCCCCCCCAAAAAAAGGAAGTGCTCGCTATGGAGTGTCTGGGTGGCTCATTCAGTTAAGTGGCTGCCTTCAGCTCAGGTCATGATCCCAGGGTCCTGGGATGGATCCCCACATCAGGCTACTTGCTGTCAAGGAGCCTGCTTCTCTCCTGTCTGACATTCCCCCTGCTTGTGCTTGTGCGTGTGTGCTCGCGCCCCCTCCCTCGCTTCAAATAAATAAATAAATAAATAAATAAATACAATCTTTTTTTAAAAAAAGTGCTCACTAAATGTTACAAAATAATTAAAGCAGATGGAGAAGCAGAGACTTAGAGGTAAGGTATGCCTAAGTGACATAGCAAATAAATGACAGGACAGTAATTTGCTCCTGGGCAGGCAAATTCCAAGGCTCTTGTTTTTTTCTTTCTTTCTTTTTTTTTTCAAATAGGTTCTACACTCAACATGGGACTTGAACTCACTAGCCTGAGATCAAGAGTTTCATGCTCTACCAACTGAGCCAACTCTTGTTTCTTACCATTATACTGTACCACCATCATGGATTGAAGGGAAGAGATTGGACATGAACTGCACTTTGTTCAACTTGAGGTGAGCATAGATCTGGAGGTCACACCTGGGCTTAGACCTACATAAGGTTTATTTGTGATCTGAAGTATCTTATCACCATAGCATGTACTGGTTATTCTCTGAAGTGATTTTTTCCCTAGATCCAAAGAAATGAAAGAGTGATGGGTCATTTATAGTCTTCTGCTGAGGGGTTGAGTGTTCCCTGGCTGGGACCAGGAAATGGAGCTGAAACACCTGTATCTTACTGCTTTTGGACCTATGTAGGAGCTTGTCCTGTCTTTCTTGTTACTATGATTGTGTTTCCTAATATAACTGGTAATGATGAGAAGCAGAGCAGTGTATACATTGAGTACTTTATGTGCCATGCATTTGACATCTATTCTTTATTTTTTAAAAAATATTTTATTTATTAATTTATTTGACAGAGAGAGAGAGAGAGACAGCGAGAGAGAGAGAGAGGAGAGAGAGAACAAAGACGGGGAGCAACAGAGGGAGAGGGAGAAGCAGGCTCTCTGCTGAGCAGGAAGCCCAATGTGGGGCTCAATCCCAGGACCCTGGGATCATGACCTGAGCCAAAGGCAGACGCTTAACGACTGAGCCACCCAGGTGCCCACTCGCCCTTTTCTTAAGATTTCATTTATTTATTTTTTAGTAAGAGCGAGAGCACAAGCAGGGGGAGCATCATCTATTCCTTAATGTAACCCTATAAAGTAGTCACTCTTACCCTATTTTATAGAAACAAAGAGAAACATGCTTAAACTCACATAGTCAGTGCTGGGATTTAAATATGCAATCTGGCTCTAGGGTCCACATTCTTTTTTTTTTTTTTTTTTTAATTTTTATTTTTTATAAACAAATTTTTATGCCAGGGGTACATGTCTGTGAATCGCCAGGTTTACACACTTCACAGCACTAACCATAGCACATACCCTCCCCAATGTCCATTACCCCACCCACCTTTCCCGACCCCCTCCCCCCAGCAACCCTCAGTTTGTTTTGTGAGATTAAGAGTCACTTATGGTTTGTCTCCCTCCCAATCCCATCTTGTTTCTTTTCTTCTTTT
>PISX010026032.1:0-25050 GCA_004024625.1 Mellivora capensis | reverse complement strand
CTTATGATTTTTTAATTAACAGCAAACCAAGAATCTAAGAAAATGTTATGTTTTTAACAGAGAGAAAACCAAATTCTAATTTGGCCCCAATGTGATTTTGATAGTATTTTTTTTAAACTGAAATCCTTTCCAATCTTAGTTTGATTACACGCAAAGTTCCCTTCTCAAGATTTCCCTTCCACAAACTTTCTGCAATTTACTATACCTTTCTAGGTTTTGTCCTATCTTTCTTCCTTCCTTTCTTTTTTTTTTCTTTTCCCTTTCAAAGATTCCATTTATTTGAGAGATCACGAGTAGGCAGAGAGGCAGGCAGGGAGAGAGAGGAGGAAGCAGGCTCCCCGCCTAGCAGAGGGCCCAATGTGGGACTCGATCCTAGGACCCTGAGATCATGACCTGAGCGAAGACAGAGGCTTAAACCACTGAGCCACCCACACGCCCCTCTTTCTTCCTTTCTTATTCAGAAACAATAAGTTTACTTTAAGACAAAACCATTTTTGGTTTTTCTCCCAAAAAAGTACATCTCCATTCCTCATGCCTTCTTTTTCTCAAAAACACACTTTCTACTTTCCTTAATTCTTAGAAATAATCATCTGTCACTTCCTCAATCATCAACCATCTGTTCTTCGTCACTCTCCCAGAGATTCCACCTCTTAGAGTCCCAAGCAGGCTTTGTCACAAGTCCCTGGATCTTCTGCTGTGGCCTCCTGAGTGCTCCCATCTTTGCGAAACAACAAACTAAGGCTTCCTATGTTAAATTTAACATCCTTCCTTCCTATCTTGACTGCCAGCCCCTGAAGCCAGAGCAGTGGACACCTACGCATCCTTCCCTAATCTCCGCTCTTCTAATTTGTATTTGTAATCTTTGCTTTCCAGTGAGAAATAGGAAGCAAATTGTGAATCGCTTGTCATATATTGGGATCCTGTGGTAAATTAGCAAAGTTATAAATACATTTTATAATTTCTAGAAGTATATTTTCTTTTCTTTTTTAAGATTTTATTTGTTTATTTGACAGACAGAGACACAAGGAGGCGGAGAGGCAGGCAGAGAGAGAGGGAGAAGCAGGCTCCCCGCTGAGCAAAGAGCTCCCACGACCCTGGGATCATGACCTGAGCCCAAAGCAGAGGCTTTAACCCGCTGAGCCACCCGGGACCCCTAGAAGTATATATTCTTCATAATAAACTTTTCAGTGTGGCACAAAACATGTTTATTAATAGACCCAAATATCTTTAGTTCCTTTGTAAAGGAAGTCAAAAGTAAACTTATTTTTTACTAATGTGTCAGTATTTTATTATTTTATTTTATTTTACTTTATTTGGAGATGACCTAGATACTCAATAAACTTGACTTAACTCATTATTTTAAATTAGCAAATTAGCAAAACTTTAAAGTTTTCAGTAACCAAAAGATTTTGGAAATCATTCGCTGAAAAGTTCACCTAGAAACTTACCCTGTTTATATCTATTTAAGTCATTTGTTTTTAACAATCATATTTAGGTTATTCTTAAAGATTTCATGATAAGCAGTTAACCAACATTTTATTTTTCTTGCTGACAAATTTTTGTAACAGAGGTAATATGATCTTATTTGATTTTCAGTAAATTTAGGTAGAATACTTCTACTTCATGTTGATGACTCTAAGGACATACCTGTTTTAATTAAACTGACAAACTTAAACTAACTTTTATTTACCAAAGATTATTCCAGATCATATAAACTTGAAAATGTTTGGTTTAATTTCTATGTTTCTGAGAATATACTTAATTTATATAAATGCTTGGTTTTCTTTAAGCATTTATATAAATTTCTTTAAGTGGAGCTCTTTGCAAATTAATTTTGTCAAGGGAACTTCTATGGCAATCCATACATTAAAAGGCTCTTTTCTAGAGCTGGAGCAAATAATCCTAAAATTTGTATGGAATCAGAAGAGACCCTGAATTGCTAAGGAAATGTTGAAAAACAAAAAAAACAACAAAAAAAAAAATCACGTTACCTGATTTCAAGCTTTACTACAAAGCTGTGATCACCAAGACAGCATGGTACTGGCATAAAAACAGACACATAGACCAGTGGAACAGAGTAGAGAGCCCAGATATGGACCCTCAACTCTATGGTCAAATAATCTTCGACAAAGCAGGAAAAAATATACAGTGGAAAAAAGACAGGCTCTTCAATAAATGGTGATGGGAAAATTGGACAGCTATATGTAGAAGAATGAAACTTGACCATTCTCTTACACCGTACACAAAGATAAACTCGAAATGGATAAAAGACCTCAACGTGAGACAGGAATCCATCAGAATCCTAGAGGAGAACATAGGTAGTAACCTCTTTCATATCAGGCACAGCAACTTCTTTCAAGATATGTCTCCGAAGGCAAAGGAAACAAAAGCAAAAATGATCTTTTGGGATTTCATCAAGATCAAAAGCTTCTGCACAACAAAGGAAACAGTCAACAAAACAAAGAGGCAACCCAAGGAATGGGAGAAGATATTTGCAAATGACAGTACAGACAAAAGGTTGATATCCAGGATCTATTATAAAGAACTTCTCAAACTCACACACATAAAACAGATAATCATGTCAAAAAATGGGCAGAAGACATGAACAGACACTTCTCCAATGAAGACATACAAATGGCTATCAGACACATGAAAAAATGTTCATCATCACTAGCCATCAGGGAGATTCAAATTAAAACCACATTGAGATACCACCTCACACCAGTTAGAATGGCCAAAATTAGCAAGACAGAAAGCAACGTGTGTTGGAGAGGATTTGGAGAAAGGGGAACCCTCTTACACTGTTGGTGGGAATGCAAGTTGGTGCAGCCACTCTGGAGAACAGTGTGGAGATTCCTCAAGAAATTAAAAACAGAGCTTCCCTATGATCCTGCAATTGCATTACTGGGTATTTACCCCAAAGATACACATGTAGTGAAAAGAAGGGCCATCTGTACCCCAATGTTTATAGCAGCAATGGCCACGGTCGCCAAACTGTGGATAGAACCAAGATGCCCTTCCACGGATGAATGGATAAGGAAGATGTGGTCCATATACACTATGGAGTATTATGCCTCCATCAGAAAGGATGAATACCCAACTTTTGTAGCAACATGGATGGGACTGGAAGAGATTATGCTGAGTGAAATAAGTCAAGCAAAGGGAGTTAATTATCATATGGTTTCACTTATTTGTGGAGCATAACAAATAACATGGAGGACATGGGGAGATGGAGAGGAGAAAGGAGTTGAAGGAAATTGCAAGGGGAGGTGAACCATGAGAGACTATGGACTCTGAAAAACAACCTGAGGGGTTTTGAAGGGGCAGGGGGTGGGAGGTTAGGGGAGCCTGGTGGTAGGTTTTAGGAAGGGCACGTATTGCATGGAGCACTGGGTGTGGTACAAAAACAATGAATACTGTTACACTGAAAAGAAATAAAAATATTTTTTTTTTTTAAAAAGGCTCTTTTCTCCCTTTTTCTTTTAGTCTCCATGTGTTGGGAGCCATGAGGCCTGGTCGAGGACATTGCCCCACTAGGTTAAGGTTTGAACTGAAGCAGACCTAATGCTGTGGAGGGCCGGATAGCCCTGCAGATAAGCATAGTCTGATAGTCTCTTGCCTTTTTCTCTGATCCCCATATCTCTCTCAAATTAAGAGCCCCTTACTAATTTGCGGCAAACATCTCTCAGGCTTGTGGCCCGGAGCAACTTCAAGGAGGTAAATTATTCTGTACCTAGAACAATGGAGAACTTAGATGTGTACAGCAATAGATGGTTTCCTCCCTAGCTTGATGTTTATCCCGTGCTTTCACAGCCGAGCCATTAAAATACACCCTGCCTCCTGCAAAGGTAACACTTTCTCATTCCTACTTCTCTCCTATATACTTAGTTTCTCCAGATAGCTTCTCGTTTTCCATTAACCTGTATCCTGCTTTCCTGCAGACCCCAGAACACGTTACCAAAAAGCATGTATTTGTGCTACCTCACATGGCTCTCTGAGGGACATGATTACTCATGAAGCAAGACTCTGTCCCCCATCCCTGGCACCAGTCTGTACCCATTATAGCTTAACTAGAATAACACGTGCTGAACAAAGAGAAATTGTCTATGAGTGCTTGAGTCCTTTGATGTCCTTTGCACGAATGCAACCCCCTACCCCAAGTAAACTGCCTATGTAAAAAGCTCTAAAATCAGAATAAAATGGAGATGCCTGACTACTGACCAGAACTCACTGTGTGGCTCTCTCATTCTTCTCGCCCACACCACCCCTCCTTCAGGGGCACCTGGACCTGCCGAGGCTGGACCTCAGCATCTATAGGCAGTGATTTGAAGTACAGGGCAATTACCATTTAAATTTTTTCCTTCTTATTTTTTCTTTAAGTGCAGGACAGTTGTACTTCCAATGTCCTGATTTTTTTTTTATTGTATCTGCAAATGTCTGAAGGAAAATAGGAAAGGATCCGGGTTGATGTTGAGTTCAAATCAAGAATTTTTTATTTTAATTCTTTTGATCTCTCTCTCTTTATTTTTTAACAGGCAAAAGTGAAAACAGTTTAGCACTAGATAACAAGGGGAGGTCAAATAAAGGAAGCGAGTTTGGGTGACCTGGTTGATGCCCTGAGGAAAAGGTCCCAAATACTTTAAAAATTTCCTTTTAGTTGTTTATTTGCTTCAGTTAACTTAGTATTATGTAAAGAGGCAACTTCAGAATTCTGAATTCATTTAGAAGCCTCTAGAACCAATTAAAATAGCTATAGGAAAACAAGTTTGAGTTTGTAGGTTCCCTATTAAGGGCATTGAAGTTCTAAATTATCTTTAGTAAGGCTGGTACATTTAGTCAAATAAATGTATGAAAAGGGACCATAATTTTTTTTTTAAATTTATTTATTTGTTAGAGAGAGAGGAGAGAGAGAGCATGAGCACAGGCAGACAGAGTGGCAGGCAGAGGCAGAGGGAGAAGCAGGCTCCCTGCCGAGCAAGGAGCCAGATGTGGGACTCGATCCCAGGATGCTGGGATCACGACCTGAGCCGAAGGCAGCCACTTAACCAACTGAGCCACCCAGGCGTCCCCATAATTTTTTAATATAAAACTGATGGGGTCCCTGAAGGAAGGCTACCCTTGGAGCATTTAGATGACTGGAATCCCATTTCTCAGAGGTTTTCCTGAAAGCAAAAGAGAAAAAAAAAAAATCTCCAAATAAGCCTGATGAGTGTGCTTTTAGGGTTGAGAGTTGTGTTTTGCTTCACAGTGTGCTTTTCATGGGATACTATTTCTCCTGGCGGACGACATTTATCCCAGTTGTCCAACCTATGATCAGGCGTCCCTTGTTGCATTGAAAGTGTCTTTCAGTTGGCAGATGACCCACCATAAATGTGGTCTTTCCATCCATGACTAACTAATCCTCTTACAGGAATTTTTTGCTTTGCTTTGCTTTGCTTTTGAAGTCTCTCATAAGGAGGTGGTAAATGGTCTAGTAGCATTTATTTGCTCAACTGCTCATGACCACAGATATTATCATTATTTTTGTTTTGTTTTCTTCTCAAGAATTCTGAAGGAGGAGCGTCAGGGTGGCTCAGTCATTCAGTGTCTGTCTTTGGTTCAGGTCTTGATGCCAGGGTCCTAGGATTCAGCCCCGCATTGGGCTCCCTGCTCAGGAAGCCTGATTCTCCCTCTCCCACTCCCCTGCTTATGCTCTCTCTTTGTTAAATAAATAAAATCTAAAAGAAAAAAAATTCCAAAGGAATTATACTGAAATTCTAGTGTGTTGTCCACAAGAAAATAACCAAGTACTCACCAGAATGGATAAAGCCTTTAAACAGATCCCAAATAAAGTCAGAATTCAACCAAAAGTGGAATATAGAAAGGAGAAATTCAGGGAGAATCAGTTAAAATCAAAAACAAATGGAGACCAGCCTTGAAAACTGCCCAAGCAGACAAAACCAGTCCAGTTACACAAATAAAGCTCAATTCAGCCTATTTCGTGAGACCACACAACCTGGGTCATCTCTTACTCCTGCCTCTGGAAAAACTTCTAAAGGTTGACATGAGACAACCTCTGATCAACCTCCCACTATTCAAGAAACTTCAGACACTATCAGTTTTCTGTAACTCAGGCATTTATGGGAAATCAGTCTTTTGTCTTCCTGAGGATACATGTATGAGATTCTCCATTTTATATCTTCTGATTCTATTTTAGATTACAATTCTTCCATAATACATACCCAAAAGAATAGGAAAAAAAAGTACTCAACAAACACAAGCACAGACATATTCATAGCAGTACTATTCAGAGTAGACAAAGGTAGAAATAACCAAATGCCATCAATGGATAAATGGAAAAATAAATTGTGGTATATACATCCAATGCAACATTATTCAGTCAAAACAAATTATGGCATATACTTACAATGAAATATTATTTAGTCACAAAAAGTAATGAATGACACATGATACAATGTAGATGAATCTGGAAAGCATTATGCCAAGTAAAAGAAGCTAGACACAAGAGGTCATATGATATATGATTCCATTTATATGATATATCCAGAATAGGTGGAGATGGAAAACAGATTGGTGGTTACCAGAGGTTAGGTATAGAGAGTTATGGAGATTAACTGCCTAATGAGTGCAGGGCTTTCTTTTGGAATGGTAAAAATATTTTAGAACTAGGTAGAGCTGATGGTTACATAACACTGTGAATGTACTAAATGCCACTTAATTGTTCATCTTAAAATAATGGATTTTATGTTATATAGCATTCACCTTATTTGAAAAACATAGAAGAGCACTAGAGTTTGAGAAGTTCCATCTTTTACCCAAAAGTATGAATAACAGAAGTTGAGCTCCATAGTCAGGCAGACTGACAGGAGATTGTGTATTATTTTTCTTTTTGCTATACTGACTCTTTCTGTGCCTCTGTTTTTTGTTTTGTTTAGTTTAGTTTTGTTTTTTATTGAAAGCAATGTTTTTATATGCCTATAGAATGTTCGCTCTACAATCTATCATTGCCTTTAGGGTTTTGCCTTTACAAGATAGGAAAGGAAATATTTATAATTGTCAAGAGATCCAAGATTTCCTGATGCAAGACAGAATTCTTTTAACCACTTGAATAAGCATGCCATCTATTTCTGAAGCTCAGAACTAAAACTTCAAGACAGCTTTTAAGAAGATTCTTAAAATTCAAGTTGTTAAAAAGCAAATTTTATTCAGGGGGAACTTGCATTTATATTGCCCAGCCAATTGCTAAGATTTGTGACCAACTCAGTTTCTACAGGAAGTAGATGAATTAACCTGATCCATTTTTTTCCTTCCCTACACTACAGTCCTGAGTGTTTCAAGTTCTTCCATTAGGGTGGTTCTATGGCAACAGGAAGTTTCCACACAAGATCATCTCCTCAGAAATCATACTTAGTTGCATCAAGTTTTAAAGAAGAGAGAAAGTGCATATTATTAATCTGTTGGGGGGGGCAAGAAAGAGAGGATAATCAGTAACAATAATGAATATGGACTAAGGTCAGAAACTTAAGACTGGAAAAGAAAGGTTTGGAATTCATCAGCAATAACTAACCTTAGTGGTTACTAAGGATTGTGAAGACAATCCAGAGAGACTGCACAGAGTAAGAGGGAAAAAAGAAGGAAAGCTCAAACACCATGGAGTATTTGTATTTAAGGGCAGGGAAGTGAAGGGACACCATAAATTATACACTGACCTTTGAAAAATACAGGGGAAAAAATAATAGAAAACTTCAACAGATGCATCAAGGAAATAAAGCAAAATACAAGAGACAAATCATTCATGCTGTCATCAAGGGATCAAGTAAAACATGAATTTTAAATAATACACTGAATTTGGCATTTATGAATTAAGTAAGATCTGAGGGGACATAATTTTAGGCAGAGCCCTGATTAGTAAAAAGTAGAGAAGAGTAAGATTCTGAAAGGAAGGAGGTAAACATGAAAAGTAGGTTTCAAAAAGGTTATAAAGATGAGAGACCTGATCATGTGTATAGGTTGAGTTAAAATAGATAGCAATGAAGGTGTGACTGAAGAAGACACTTGATAAAGAAGACATAACAGACAAAGGGAAGTACTAAATAGAAAAGGAAACAATATAGAAGATAGAAAGAGTTTAGCCACAGAAAGAAGAAACTACTACTTTTGATCTTTAGTGAACAAAGTACATGAGAATAAATATGAGAGAAGGTCCCTCTAGAATGTGTGCTGAGTCCATCTACTCTGTCCACTGCTCTACACAAAGCTGCCACTGTCCTGTGGCACTGTAGCAATACAGTCTATAGATTTTGTCTTACCCCACTCTCACTCTGTTCCCATAGGGAAGCCAGAATGATTTGTTAATACACAAATTAGATTATGTTGCTTCCAATTTAAGTCCAGAGAAGTTTCCCATTACAAGGAAAATTATATCAGATGTCTGTCAGGACCCTCAAAGTTTCTTGTGAGAACCAACCACTACCTGTATTTCCATAACATTCATCATCCTAGAATGTTTGCTCTAAAATCTATCATTGCCTTTAGGGTTTTGCCTTTACAAGATAGGAAAGGAAATATTTCCTGATCCATTCAACTTGGTTTTCCTTCAGTTTCGCAAACACACGACTTCTTTTCATAGATAAGGCCTTTGTGGATACTGTTCCTTGTATCCGAAATACTCTTCTTCTTCTTCTTGATACTCCACAGAGAGCCAGCTTCTTCTCACTTTTCATGTTTCAATGCAAAAATCACTCCAACAGAGAGGACTTCAGTCACAAATCAATGTAAAAAAGACCTCCCTCTTCTCAAAACATCCTTCCCAATATTTATGACAAATTTATCTGTTTATTTGTTTAATCAACCAAATTATAGACTCAATGATGATAAAGACACAGATGCTCAATAAATATTTGTTGCACCAATGGCAAATAGTATCTATATCTTGTCTATTTAGTGATACCAAGTGGAGTGGAATTGAGTTGGGAATAGCTGATATCATATTTCTCTGTCAATTAAAAATCAAATTATTTACTTTTGCTAGAGACCCTTAATGAGATTCTTGAGTTTTGTTAGGGGCCAAATTAATGGCGGCCTGAAGGCTTTTCAGAGGAAGCTAAAATCTGAAGGATGAATAAGATTTAGCTACAGGAAGCTGCGGGACAGGGTGTTTATCCCCCATATAGAGAAAGGGTGACCAGAGGGGCTAAAAAGGGGCCAGAAACTCTTAGTCCAGCCACAGATAGGGTTGACCTCCTAGGGGAAGTTACCTTTGGATTTTGTTATTGTTTTTATATATTATTTAAGATTCTGAGTCAGTTATGGGAATAAATAATATAGAGAGAGCAGCATATATTTCTACTTCATTTTTTAAAATATTTAAACAATATACAGGAAAGCTAAGATTAAATCACCAATTCACTGCCCTACTCCTTAATAACCCCCCAGAAATGGCCACTTGAAAAACAATGAACAAAAAACTTTTTTAGGCCTTCTGGTAGTCATCCACTACTCTAAAGATTTGAGCCCTATTTCCTGATCTACTAACTTTAGAAGTCATCTCTTGACTTCCAGCTATACATCCATCCCTCCTTTAAATAATAGTATATCATTCCTCTAATTTCACCACTGATATGTACAGCCACAATTGGTGAATCTAAATCTTTATTACTTGTCCCATCAAACACAGACTCTTTTGACCCCAATTTTATAAAAGGAGACATTAACCTGTACCATCCCTACTCTTTTTTGCAGATCAATCTCTAGCCACTATAATTTTTTCTTGACACAGTAAAAGATAATAACACTCTATCCAGTAATCATAATAAAGATTTCCTTACCCTGTCAATAGCTTGACCTTAAGCACTGAAAATCAATGCAATGAAATATATATTTTTAAGTAATTACCATCTATTCTGTCCTGTCAGTGATCTGATGATTCCTGGTTACCCCCTGAAGCCCCTTTGCCATGGGACAGAGAAGACAGCAAATTTCGCCTAAAAAGAAAGAAATGGTAGTTTGGAAGCTCCCATCAAGAAAGAAAATAAAATAAATAAATAAATAAATAAAATAATAAAATAAAAAATAAAAAAAGAAAGAAAATAAAATATAAATTTCATCTGGGTTGGGAGGAAAATAGAGAATGAGAAATATTCATGTGGTAATAATCCACTGGGTATGGATTCTCAGCCTTTACACTACCTCCTTTCCCCATATTTCTCCAAGTGTCAAAATTTCAGGTTCAAAAGTGGTTTAATTAAACATAGGTTTAATTGAAACCTCCCCCACCCTGAAATGTACATTGACAACCCTGTTCTGTTTTTCCTTCATGTTCTTATCATTTGGTGAACATGGCAAATCAAGTTCCTAAACGGAAAGTCCGAAGGGAAAACCACAGAACTTTGCCCTTCCCTTTTAGAGTTTCAGGTCAGAAAGATATTGTTTTTATTCATTAAATGTTTACTAGAGTACATACAGTGTTAAGTGATGTAGATAGAGAGATGAGCCAACAACAACTAAGCATTATCAGAGAGATAGATGAAAAAAGTGAAGATACAGAAAGCTTTTCTGATATGTTTAACAAGTTAAATTGCAAATTCCATTTTGTATGTTTTATTTCCTATAAAAAATAAATATGCTTTCTCTGTGTCTGTTGACTGATTTTTTTAAAAATCAGTTTTTAGACAATGTGCAAAAATCAGTAAGCAACCATTTGAAAAAAATTCAACTCTACAACCTACATTATTTACAACAAATTTAGCAGGTTTACATTAATATCCAGAATCTTACAAATAATTAATTCACATATAAGTTATTGTTGAGATCTTATTTAAAAGGCCATTTATTTAAGGTCTTAAATAGGCAAAGAAATATAGTTCAGACATTATAGGTAGAGGGGATGATCTGAAAACTGAAAATTATAACTGGAGTATTTGGAAGAATCTGGAAGTGGGTAAAGGTCACCATTAAAATGGGATAAATTTTGAACTAAATATGAATATATTGATGAGCGGATTAAGGAATCATTAAAATATTGGACCAGAGTATGCTTTGACTTTCAAAACTTACCTTGTTCTCCAAAATTTTTATTTTCCCCCATACTCAAGGTTTGAACACTGCTGTGTCAGGTTGCCAGATTCCAAAACCAGGCTTATCCAGTTTCTTAAAAACCTCCTCCTATCCTCACGTACTAAACATCTAAACTCAAATGAAAACTACATGTTAGGAGACTCTCCCTGCAACATCCCTCTTGTATGAACACTGGAGGAAAACGTTTTCAAAATAGTTATCTTGATGAGATAAATAATAACGATATAGATATTCATTCATTATATTAAAAAAGAATAATGTCCTTTTTGGCTCAGAATCCACTGCCCCAATTAAAAACATACAAGACAGTTTTTCCCCAAATGAAAGAAAAGTGGGACGGGAAACAGAGATTGAAAAGTTACACCACATAGGGGTGCCTGGGTGGCTCAGTGGGTTAATTAAGCCTCTGCCTTCAGCTCAGGTCATGATCTTAGGATCCTGGAATGGAGCCCTGCATGGGGCTCTCTGCTCAGCAGGGAGCCTGCATCCTCCTTCTCTCTCTCTGACTGCTTCTCTGCCTACTTGTGATCTCTGTCTGTCAAATAAACAAATAAAATCTTAAAAAAAAAAAAAGAAAGAAAAGAAAAGTTACACCACATAGATGCTGATTGCCTGGAAGTGCCCAGGGTCAAAAGAACCCACTGGCCCGCAACAGCTGAAGACAGAGTGGTTTAATTTGTAGAAAGCCATTATACTGTCCGTACTGCAAAGGCAAAGCCACTGCCAACAATGGGAAATTCTGCAGACCATGGCCTCGGCTACTCTACAGAATATAGGTTGTCACCTGATCAATGTGTATGACTCCAGGTCACCTATTCGTCTTTCTAACCAGGCAAGAAATGGCACTATGGGGCGCCTGGGTGGCTCAGTGGGTTAAGCCTCTGCCTTCGGCTCAGGTCATGATCTCGGGGTCCTGGGATCGAGTCCCACATCGGGCTCTCTGCTTGGCAGGGAGCCTGCTTCCTCCTCTCTCTCTCTGCCTGCCTTACTCCTTACTTGTGATCTCTCTCTGTCAAATAAATAAACAAATTCTTCAAAAAAAAAAAAAGAAAGAAAGAAAGAAAAGAAACTGCACTATGGAAAGTAACATCTTAAAAATAAACATGGATGATATATTTTTCCTGTAGGCAGAAGTTGGGACTAAATGTCTAACTCTACTTCTCTAATATCTCCATCTAACATCCACAAAGGGCTTTCTCCCCACTTTGGATTCCCATGTTACAATAATAGAACATTACCTCAAAACGGCAAAATCTTTTAAAGCTTATCTTATTCTGGGAAGCAATCACTCCTATTTCCTCACTATGAATTTAACTTTCATGATAAAGAATGTTTAATTATAGCAGCAGTAACCCATTTGGAATTGAAGTTTGATATCTGCTGTTTTTTTTTTTTATGACAAGCTAGAGCTTTTTGAAGATATATTTTATTTTCCAGAAGATCCAAGCAATTCTTCAAATGAGTCTGAATCTTCAATTAGGAAAAAGGCACTTACACAGGCTTGGAGGAAAAGGCACTTCTATAGTGGCTTCAGTTTTACTTTGCCAGGTAATAATATAAACCGCAACACATCAGAGAAGATAATGAGCTTCTAGAGCTTTCACCAAACCTCATGAGCTTAAATCAGATCTCACTGTCTCTAACCCATATCTGAACATTCCACTGGACGTGCAGAAAATTGCTTAAAGACAAAGATATATGGTTTTGAGGCTTTAAAGTCCTTATAATACAGACACATATCACACAGATTTTGACAAGCCTCCCTAGATACCAAAGATGAGCTGCCATGGCATACACATCCCCAAGAAACAAGCTCCAATTATCAATTTCACCACTAATACATCTACCTTAGGAAAACATATTAACCCAATTCTGTGTATAGCAGTTTAATTTTTTTCTCCCCGAGGGACTGAAAACTCTCAGAAATGAAAGTTTCTCAAGAAAAGCAAAGTAAAAATTTTCTATAGCATACTGTGAAAAAACAAACAAACAAAATACTAAGTGATTTTTAGTGATCTCAAATGATTGTGTTCTTTTCCCTCATATTTTCACTCAAAAATATTTTAATTATATCACCTTCCAAAGGAGGTTTTGTAGCAAAAAGCAAAAGAGAGCAAAATCAATCCAACATGCACAATAAAAAGTGGCAGAAGGGATCACCAACATAAGATCATTAAATGCTATATATTCTCAGTATCAAAGTATAGGTCTTCACTATCATTTTGATCAATTTACTGAAGAAACACAAATATTGAGATACTTCTAGTTACTGTGAAATGTGGGTTTTTATTTCTCACACTTTTAAACTTCCACATGAAAAATAAAAAATATATATGTAATATGATATAAAATGCATTCTGCTTTAAGCAAAATACAGTAATGCAAAAGTTAGCTACTAACTTTTGTTTTGGGAAGAGGTTTTATCTGCACCAAACTTCCAGGAATTAAAGCAATATTGTATAGTAAAAGAAGACCTCCCTAAAAAAGTCAGTAGACAGCAAACATTAGATTCCCAAAGACAGTTTTAAAGAATATAGTTCAAACTTTCTGTGATCTCCAAGAAGAGCATCAGATCCAAAAAGAACCCTTTCATTGAGGAAAGCTTACTTAGCAATCCAGAATCTAAAAATAGTGTGTGCGTACCCAGGGGCAGCTACATAATTCACTACACTCAATGCAATAAAAATGTGAGGACCCTTGTTCAAACAACAGGGTTGGGGGAAGCTTCTTCCTTTTTTCTATAGTCTCTCTCTCTCTCAACTTGTCTAGTTTTTGTTTTTGTTTCTAAGATTGTATTTATTTAATTAGCAAGAGAGAGCATAAGTAGGGGAGGAGCAGAGGAAGAGAGAGAGCAAGAACCTCAGGCAGACTCCCACGCTAAGCATGGATCCCAACTCAGGGCTCCATCTCAGGACCCTGAGATCATCACCTAAGTGGAAATCAGGAGTCACATGCCTAACCAACTGAGCCACAGAGCTATCCCATCAATTTGTGTTGTTCTTTTATTTGCTACTTAAAGTTCCACTCTCCACTATGAGAAGAGTCCTGGGCAAGGACAGACCTCCAGGGGTCCACAGGGTCTGCTGGGGTGACTTAGCATTCAGGACACATATACCCAATCCCTGCCCACTCAGTACCCATACTCAGCTTCCTCCATGGTCAGGAGCAGGAGCAGGAAGCTGAGAGCCCATCCCAGGGGGGAGGAGGTGGTCATGGAAAGTGGGACGCTACCTAACTGAGAGTCTAAGTCCCAGAGCCAACTCCATTGTCCTGTAGAGCTCTATGTACAAAACACAAACCCAAAAATAAAATTATTAACATAATATTGAGATAGTCACTTCAGACATAAAACTCAAGTTCCTTCTGAGCATGTGGTCCTGTGAGACTGGACTACCCTGTTCATAGTCCCCAGAATCCAGCCCAGCTCTAGACCAGACTTTTTGGTGCTATTGACATTTGGGTCTAGATAATTCCTTTTTGCTTGGCTGTCCAGGGCATTATAAGATGTTTCATAGCATCTCTGGTGTTTATTCACTAGGTATCTACCAATGTGATAACCAGTAATGTTTCCAGACATTGCCAAGTGTCCCTTGGGAAACAAAATTGTCCCTGGTTGAGACAGGCCCTAAATTAACATTTACCAACATAAATCCAGGATGACATCTATGCACTTCTAACATTCTCCCACTGATATGAAGAGAAGGAGAGATTCTAAAATGCACGATTAACCTTATAATAATGATTTAGCGGTTAACCAATTAAGGAAACAGAAGGCATTAAAAGATGAGGCTTATGACAAACTTTTGGTGCTCAGCACTGCCTGCCTACCAGGACAGTTCCTGCCTGGGACAAGGAGCAGGTGATTCAGTCTTGTAAGAGAGTTTAGGGAAAAAATCTCAAAGTACATATTTCCTATTCTTCAAACAGAAGGCATAGAGTCCAGTTACTACTCTATTCATCTCCTATTTTCACAGAGGCAAATAAATCAAGCAAATCTCCCCCCCAATGTCGTAAGTCTCTTGAGAATTATTGCTTGGATTTTGCAGAGTTGGAAGCAGTAAGGTTTGATCAGACAGCTTTAGGAGTGCCATCTAATAGAGCATTGCCTGGGATACACAGAATCGGGTAGATCAACTTCTGTGGATGCCATACCAAATTTTAGTTTATAAAAATTTTGTTTATATTCATTGTGTCTTCCTAAGTACCAAAATCCCAGTACATTTAGTTGGCAATAAATGATTGATCAGCGGTTCTTTTGCCAGCTTTTCCATCTCCTCTCCAACACCTCCCCAGTTCCCCTGACTCTCCTCCCTGCCTTTATTCCTACCTTCTACTTCTCCCAAGGACTCTCTACTTATCAGCTAGAGTAACCTTTCCTCCTTCAGAGCAAAATCAGTTACCTGATAAAGGGGGAATGGGTACAGGGGGAGAAGTACAATAAAGTAGTCTAAGCTACTAAGTCTCCCCCATTTCCCTACATGAGCTCACAGACTGATGAAGATATGCACAGTCTCACATATTCCACACTATCTTGTCTTGCTTTATGATGTGCCCATGCCAACTGCTTGCCTTTACACCTGTTGAACATCTTTCATTTGTCCAGATCCAGATCAAATGCAGCTTTGGGGGCACCTAGATGGCTCAGTCTGTTAAGTGTCTGCCTTTGACTCACATCATGATCCCAGAGTCCTGGGATCAAGTCTTGCATGGACTCCCTGCTCAGCGGGGAGTCTGCTTCTCCCACTGCCTGCTGTTCCCCCTGCTGTGCTCTCTCTCCTACCACAAACCTTCTCTGACCATTCTATTCCACAATCATTACAGGCTTTCTCAATTTCGTGAGCATGCGTGCTCTATGCAGCATATGAGGCATACCGCCTGGCACATAGCGGTCAGTCAAATACCATCTATGGAAAAATAAAATCTCTTTACATTATAAGTCTGTTACATATTACAATGTAATGCTTGGTCGTTCTTCCCAACTATATTATAACCCTTGAGAGCAGAAATTATCCTTTCCTAGAATGAATAAATTAATGCATAATTAGTCACTACTTTAATTCTGTGCTCTTCGTTGCCCCCTTCTTAAACCGAAGCAGTCCAGAGGAAAGACTCTTTATTCACTACCCTTGAAAAACCAGCAGTCCCCAAATTTAGCCTTTCCTAAGTGCCGTAGATATTTCCCCAGTCGAGGAAAACATTGACATTTTCTCACTGCTTCCTGCCAAATTACTGATTATCTATCAGCTCTTGGATTGTGTTATATTGGCTAAATAATCATCCTGCTAGGGGATGTTTTTTCATATGTTATAGTTTACATACACATGACAGGCAGAAACATTGTGATTATCATTTTAATAAGAGAAGCACAGCCCCTTATACTTGGGGAACAAAATTAAGAAGCCTAAGAGAATTATTTATGTCCAGTCAGAGCAAAGTGAGAATAATTTTTTGTTAGAGGTATTCAGGTAAATCAGAATCATATAAATGATCTTACAAAAGTATGAATGAATTGGACATCACTTGTGGCCTGATAGAAACAATCATATGTTTACACTGAGGATAGAACAACATTATGAGATGTTTTATCAGCTGAATTGATAAAAATGTAAGTTAACAGAGTGAACGCCAATGAACAGTTATGGTTTGAGACCGGCAAAACAGTAAGGGAGGGGTCAACCTATGTGGTGTTAATTGAAACTCCTATGTTAGTGACATATTTATAATCTCTGCAAATCAAACAATAATTTAGATCTCAAAGGAAATGTTCAACAGTTATAGTCAAACTTGGCCAAGAGGAAGTTATAATAGTTAATAGAGGTCAGTTTTAATTGTGAATATATCTTGATTCCTGGAACACTTGTTGACCTACCACCGATCACTGCAGAAGAATTATGAAATACATAAGATATGCAATTACAAGATATATAAAGTGTATGGTGTGCTTCTGCCTTTTATCGCTTTGTCTAACTGTTCCTGGGATTACTATTAGGATACCACCCAGTCATTTAAAATTAAGTCTACAGTTCAAAAACCTTCCAAATTAAGTTTTATGATTTTATGTAATTGAGATCTATTAAGTGAGACTCTAAAAATGGAGAGGGAAGGTTTTGTTAAGCTAGTCTACTTTTCTTTCAATAGGAAGTTCTCATTGAGAATAGATTTTGAGATTTTTTTTAAAGATGGAAACATGTAATTAAGTATTTTTAAATCAAGTAGATATATCAAGGAAGGAAAATTGGAGGAAAGAAGAAATAAACCAAGTAACAAAGGTGACCAAATAGTAGAAATGTTCATGTGTCAGTGAAAAACAGGGAGGTGGACTGGAAGAAGAGCCGTCACGATACATTCCACCCAGAGCAGATGGACCAGGGAAGTTGACCTGCACCAGCAGCTTCAGAATATGCTTACATGACTGGCTTTTGAAGACAGCATATTTTATGTTTCCAATCTCACAGGCACTCAGCAAGAGAGAATTGCCATCAGTTCTTCCCAATTAGTGTCATATTTTGGCGCAGCTGAGATCTGCCCATGTGGAGGTCCAAAATTTGTAAATAAGCTATTTCAAGAATATATGGGGTAGGAGGAGGGAGTAATATGAAGTGTGAGGACCAGGGAGTTGTTGGAAGCTCAATGAACACATAGTTTAGGTTTGAAAAAGCTAAATATCATTTGGAAGCACCAGAGAAGAGAATGTATTTTCAATCCCAAAATAGATTTTCTCTTTCTGGCTCTGGCTCTCAAGTCCAAGAAAGGATGCGCTTAAAGGTGCTTGTGAAAGTTTATACTTTAATGAAAATGCAGAGCAGCCAGGCTTAAAAATAACTTTCTGGATGTATTCGTGGAATCCTAGTATGTTGTTCTAATGAGATGAGTGGCCGTCAGAAACTTTGGGTTTAGTTTCTCCTTTGACAAGAACCCACCCATCTGCATGGCCTTTTTGTCACCCCGCCTATGTAAAAATACCATAATAGACACTATTGGCACAAAAATTATGCTTATGCATAATGAGTGCAGGAGGAAACATCCAAATACTCAGAAAGTTACTTTTTGGACTGTAAATTTTCCTATCATATCTTGGAGACAAAATACAAAGGCAAAGATGTGACCTCCTGTGAGATGTTAGGCATACTATACACTTTATGTATAGTCTTTCCTCCTCCTACCTGTCACAGAAACCAAACTAAACTCCAAATGACTCAGCTAAGTGGTATTCATTCGTTCACCCAAGCATGGCTCTTTGACAAATGACAGACTCAATTTTATTCCGACATTGGAAAAATGTGGAATGGTGTTTAATATGACTGATAGAAAATTCATCCTTTCTCCTTCACCTTTTCAGTAATCAGCAATTTCCATATTATAAAAACACCAGAATCAGCCATTCTTAAAGTGAATAAAATTTTTCCTACTACTTCAAATTGTATCTTCAGAAAAAAAAAGTATGTTGTTTATGTAATTTTCTTCTCTGTAGTTGATTAAAATAGTACTATGTTCTTGGGGCACCTGGGTGGCTCAGTAGGTTAAAGCCTCTGCCTTCAACTCAGGTCATGGCCCCAGGGTCCTGGGATTGAGTCCCCATCGGGCTCTCTGCTCAGTGGGGAACCTGCTTCCCTTCCTCTCTCTCTCCCTGCCTCTCTGCCTACTTATGATCTCTGTCAAATAAGTGGATAAAATCTTAAAAAAAATAGTACTATATTCTTAAACATTGGTATATGATCTTTAGTATAATGATTAACATAATGCTCAAATTGCCTATTATTGTTTTTCCAATAAAAAGTTTACTTTGGAATAATAAATAATATTATTTATTATTTTTATATAATTTAATATATATATTTAATATATGTTTATATATATAATATAATATAATACATATTTATATATAATAATAAATAAAAATAAATAAATAATAATAAAGAAAAACAATTTAGTATTTTTTATTAAAGTAAGTGAAGATGTAATGTTCTTTAGAACAAATAAATACCAGAGAGGGAGACAGATAGGTGAGAGAGAGAGAAATTCAAAAGAATTCCTATGTCATCCTGTAGAAAGAAGGGAAAGCTGCCATTTTAGAACAAAAAGTGTGCTCTACCAGAATCAACCTAGAAGTTCTAAGAAGGGAATTTCTGGTTGTCTGGTCCTTAAGGGGTATGGAAGATTCCATTGTGCCAGGTTTCCAGCGTCCTATGAGCAATCCCTCAATAATAATTCTTTCTTTGATATGATGAATCTGAAAGAAAGTTGTATTTTATAAATAACATTGATGCCACATTACATAGACTAGACTAGGGCCAAGGAAACCTGTTGCCGAATGCCTCTGCCACTTCATCACCTAAAACAACACAGAAGACTCAGAAACTGTCGGGATCATGGTTCCTGAAGGGTGAAAAATACACACAGCCATCATATTCACAGAAAGCAATGCCCATGAGTGATTAGAGTTCAAATGGAAAACTTTTTAAGGAATTCAAAATATTAATAAATACTCTAATATCATGTGTGAATATTTGACAAAGAAATATTATTTTTAGATTACAGATAAATACATGTTTTCCCTGCTATCTAAAGTAGAGCACTCCTATGAAAACTTTTTTAAGCCCAAATGGCATAAAGCAAAGAATGACCATTAATTTATATGGAAAAATTTTTAACCATTCCCAGACCCCCCAAATAATCTCTTTTTACAGTTTTCTGATACCTTAAAACACATCTTGCTAATGGATATATGAAATAAATTGAGATAAAGCTCAGACGTCCACAGACACAGTTCAAAGCTACAGAGGCTTACTGTTAAGATGCTGAATGGAGTTCCAGGGCAGGGGGTTTGGTTGGTCCTGTGCACTCACTGCTTGGGATGCCTGCTACCTCTGTAAGGGCTCTCTGCAAAACAAATGCTAAACACTACTTTTGCTTTTCAACTGTTGTCAATATAAAACCCTCCTCAGATTACTTTTGGTTAGTGAAAACAGGTATTAGCATGGGTCTTTTATAAAACCAAAGGGGCATAATACCAACTTTGAAAAAGCTGGGGCTACCTATATAAATACAAAATAAATTCAGCTCATTTTCAATAACTGTGACCCTAGCCATCAGTAGACATCAATCCTCCTTCCCTTATGTGAATGCTTCCAGGTTACATGAATTAGAGTCTCTAATCATTTCAGAATATTTCATAGTCAACCCATTATTTTGAAAATAAAACTCATCAAAAAAGATTGGATGAATAGACAACTTCCACAGTCATTGAGATTTGACACTCTAATACTGGTATTGCTTTTATTCTGATTTTGTGCATCAAGGTCTTGGCAGGAAACACAGACAAACTTATATAAGTTAACGGAAAGAAGTTGAATAAGGTGGTGTTCACATGTGTGGGTTGGTTTCAGGGAAATGGACATGCCAGCGTGGCCTCATGGGCCTGCTATCTCTACTTCTGCACAGGTCCCCATGCTTCAGTACCCTGTGCTTGGTATAATGCTCTACTGTTGCCATCTCTAAATTCTTAATGATTTTGAACAGGGGCCCCCACATTTTTGTCTGCCCTGCATCCCACAAATTATATAGTCAGTCCTGTCCACACAAAATGTTAGAGTACCTGAAGGAATTCTAATCCAGACTTCCTTCAGACTCAAAACTGCAACGATCGACTCTTCTCTAGGTCTCCAGCCTGCTGCTGACCTCGCTTACTGATTTCAGACTTTCCAGGCCCCACAATCGTGTGAACCAATGCCTTAAATAAAAATCAAGCCAGAACGATCTAGAGATAGATAGGTAGACAAGTTACTCCCAATAGTTTCCTTTTCCTTCTTGTTCCTTTAGATGTAGAAATGATAGTCATCTCTCTCTCTCTTTTTATCCAGATAGATATAGATATATAGATATATACAGATAGATCAATAGATATAGATATATATTGATATCTTTCTGGATATAGATATGTAGATATAGATATAGAGACACATATAGAGAGAATACTACATTATATATATTATAGATGGTAGATAGATAAATTGATAGATCCAGTGAAATAAATACTCCGGACCTAACTCTTCTCTATCCTAAAATTTCCCTATCCTAAAAATCTTCTTTGGCTTAAGCTAATTGGAAGCTAAAGAATAGGGGAATTCACTTATGCAACCTACAAATATTGCCTTTTGAAGCACAGAGAAAGATGGAAAAAAAGTGAGAATGTACCTAGAGGGCAAAATAATAATATCCATCATTCTAAAATAATCTTCTAATTGTAAAATTCTAAATATAGTTTCTAGTCAATGTAGTGTATAGTTATCAGTATGATTGCTTTATCATATTGAACTTTTTTTTCAAATTCATGAGATATGTTGTTATTCCCTCTTCACAGATGAGGAAGCAAAGACTTAGAAAATTTAAATAATATGTCCAATATCATATAACTACTAAAAAACAGATCTAGGATTCAAATGTTAGTCTGTCCAATCCCAGAGAGAGTAGTTTTGGCTAATTCTAAGCTGATGCATGTGTTTTTCTTCAGTGCACTCCAAGCCTTAATACACATGCACACAAAATATTCAAATTATTTCTGATATCTCCCTCATATCTCATGATCAATTTATATGCTATACCTACAATCTTACTCTCCTGGTGGGAAATTATTTCTGCTGCGATGTCACCTAACAGCATGCCCTGGAAAGTAAGAAGTTTTCTCAAATACCAGGCATTCACAGACTCTGTAGTTGACTGCATCAAAAGCATTTTCCATATTTGTGTTTTTGTGAATATTCATTTGCTTACCAACAGTTTTGAATATCCTTTGAAAGGAAAGAAGAAGTATAAGGTTGTTTTGTTTTGTTTTCACACATTCTACAGCTTTTTACTCTGACAGTGTGAATAGTTGGCAATCAACGTCTAGTGAGTAAACATATTCATAGTTAATAATCTGGGTGGTGTGTTTGATCATTTCCAACAGGAGATCTGAGCATGGAGAGTCTTGACCTTGTGTTAGTCTTACCCACCAAAGCAGGAAAAAGTGCCAGGCATCAATTTAGCCATGAGTTTTTATAGGAGATTAAGTTGGACAAAGAAGCAGAGTTTAGTCTCTGCAAATCTCCTGCAAATGGGCCTCCAAGATAAAGTGTAGAAGTTGGAGTCTGCTGCATCACAGAAGTTCAGGAACGTGCAGTCAGTAGCAAAGGTATATATCAAAGTGGTAGAATTCCATTCATAGGTCAGGGCTTAAGATCAGAGCTCTTAATTCAGAAGTGAGAATGACAAGAGCAAGTTAGGGTCCATAAAGAGAAATTGACCTGAATTCTAAGCAGGCTATTAAAAAGAAGAACAATTTTAACAACTGTCACAAGAACAAAGAGCAAGGTAGAGACCTATTTATCCAACTTCAACCTCATGCCAAATCCTCAGAGCAAGGGCTAACAGTAGTCTCAAGCCTGCCTGCCCTTCTTGGACCATGCCTGGCACAAGCGACTGACGGAGGCAGAGACTGTGGACAGATTGAATTCCATAAATGCAAAGAGGCTTTATTCCAAACATCAGATGATATTTATTTTTTAACTGAGATACAAAGCAGAGTCCAATTTGGAGTAATCAGATGCCCTAGACTAAAAATTCATTGACTCATTAAGAGCACATATTGTGTTCTTATTTTGAGCTCTAAAGCCCCAATGAGCTCAAATCCTCTTAGTCAAACTAAGAGAGAGGTTAGATGGAATATTAATTTTGAATCCGGGTGCTCCTATCAACTTTTGTTCTTTAAGTTCTCTGATTATTTATGAGTTTAATATGTGATTAATATAGAGGTGGAGGGCTCTGTATGCATAGTCAACCTCTCAGAAGTAAGTATCTGAGTTACTTTCTCAGACAAGTAGGAGATTGGCCATTGGCCTGTTACATTTATGTAGGATCACCAATCTATTCAGAATTCCCAGATTATAAATGGTTAAACTGTTCATTTATTTATGCATCAATTTATTTAATCTATGTGGTCATAATTATGTAGGAGATTTTGAGTTGATGGGCCCAACAATGGGTGCACATGACCATTGTATTCATTTGATGAAAACCTCTGGACTATCAAAGTCCATTTAGGTACTGAATAAAGACATCTATTGACACCTTGATTATATGATTGATAATTTGGTATAGCCTCAGAATGCAGAGAGAATCTGCCACCATAATGAGATACTACCACTCTTGTGAGATCAGACTTGTGACATATGTAGGAAGTAGAAACTCTAATTTGAACACACTTTAAAATTTTTATATTATTGGCTCTGTTCACTCAATAGCATGTAGATCTAAATCCACTGAAGACATTCACTTCCCACTCTACATACTAGAGGGGATATTTAGATGGTATAATTCTTTTCTCTAGGACTGTGTGCGCACTTGGCCATTAATTCCTATGGTTCTAGAAATCTTGAGAAGTTTGAGTTTGAAATGATTTTTTGACTATAATAAAATTTGCCAAACTTCCTTGAAGGAAGTCAGGCACATATAGTAAGCACCAACTCTAAAAATATCAGTGAGAACCAAGTGTATATTACCAACAATCACTGGGAGTCAAAATCCTCTCAGGATTAAATATCTTAGAAGCCATTATATTAATGATTCAAGGTCACCACATTTATACAAGGACACCACAAGCAAACAGAAGAAAGTCTTAGGACAACATGATGATTACTGCTTTTGTGGACAAGTTTACTGAGGGCTATCCTAATTTTATAAATATCAATAATTTTTAGAATGTGCATTAAGTATTATTTAAGTGTAACTGACAAATCATTTAGATCTGTGTTGATCAGCTATACTCAATACACTGGGACAATGATAATGGTCCAAGTAGTTGCTATAATTTCTTATTAATGAGCAGCATATAAATATAGTTCATTAAATGTACATTCGAGGGCTCTTTGGATTTCTCAAGAGATAGGAAACATTTCTTAGGGAAATATGGCCAAAAATTTTTTAGCAATTAACTATTAGCACTATATAGTTATTTGCACCACAGAAAAAGATAAAACAGTGAAGAAGTTTGCAAAAAGCTGGGGCACCTGGGTGGCTCAGTGGTTTAAGCCTTTGCCTTCGGCTCGGGTTGTGATTCCGGGGTCCTGGGATCAAGTCCCACATCGGGCTCTCTGCTCAGCCAGGAGCCTGCTTCCTCCTCTCTCTGCCTTCCTGTCTGCCTACTTGTGATCTCTGTCAAATAAATAAATAAAATCTTTTAAAAAAAAAAGAAGTTTGCAAAAAGCTGACCTAAACTGAACAGACAGATTTAAAGAAAAGAAAAAAAAAAAGTATGTAGAAGAAGGATCAGGACTTCTGGACTGTCTCTGAGGTTAGACTAAGAATTTGCTGCTGGAAATTATTGAATTTACCAATAGAAAAGAAAAGATAAATAAACCAAGAGATTATATTCTTTGCACAAAAATTATATCCTCACTAAATCATTTAGCTACCTACTCAAAAAATAAAAATGAAACTCAAACAATATCTAAAAATGAGAATGTGGAAATACTCAAAGACTTGGGAATTAAAAAATTATGAGATTATTTTCTCTATATGTCTACAAAAATGTTTTCAAATCTGACTAAAACAGTTTTTTCTTTCATTTTTAATATTTATTTATTTATTTATTTATTTATACTAAAATGAGAGGAGACAAGTCAGAGGGAGAAACAGACTCCCTGCCGAGCAGGGGGTCCAATGTGGGAGTCGATCCCAAGACTCCAGGATCATGACCTGAGTCAAAGGCAGTTGCTTAACCAACTGAGCCACCCAGGCGCGTAAAACAGTTTTTTTCTATAAAAATTTAAGTATGCTCATCGCCTCATTAAAATTTTCAGTGGACTGTCCTCTCCAAACATGCACCAAGTAATTGTAAAGATTGTCTTTCAAATGTATGTGGAAAGAAAGAAGAAGATCTTTTTCTTGTTTCACTTGTGAGCTGTCTGGGTTCGGCACCTTTTTTTTTTTTTTTTTTTT